>CAJQZJ010032473.1:15979878-16001085 GCA_907164525.1 Lophiomys imhausi
TTCTTCTTCTTCTTCTTCTTCTTCTTCTTCTTCTTCTTCTTCTTCTTCTTTCATTAACACCCTTGATGTTGATTTTCTGGTAATTGTCATGTGCTTGTTGAGATCACTGAGAAGCATGTACTGGAAGTGGAGTTGCCCACCTCTCACTTTAGTTCCATTTATGTCAAATGTCCTTTAGGTCCCCTTGTCTGAGGATGAGGTGGTTCCCCTAACACTATGACATGGATGGAAGATAGCAGCAAAACAGCCCAAGAGTTAAAAAAAAAAAGAAAAAAAAGAAAGAAAGAAAAGAAAAAAAAAAAAGAAATCACGCCCTTGAGAACAGCTAGAATATGAAACATCTCCAACAGAGATTACTTGTTTTTGAAGAAAAGCTGGAAGTTCAGCCATGGGAAGCTGCTCTATTGAAAGAAATCTCCACTGGAAATTCAAGCTGCCTGCCACAACTTCCTTAGACAATTTCTGTTGTATGTCATGCAGGATTGGATGTTATCTCTGCCCAATGCTATTTATTCTTTTGTTGGAAGCCTCACCAGAGGGAACAATCTGCTCTGTCCTGAATTCTCTATCAGGAAGAAATCAACTGGGCTAAACTAAACTTACTTAACTAAACTAAACTTACTAAACCAAACTGAACATAACAGGGCTTCCACAGTTAACTTCTGATGGATGTTTTGAGTACCTGATTTGATGCTTTGTTATCTATCTACCTATCTATCTATCTATCAATCATCTATCTACCTATCTATCTATAATCTATCTATGAATCCAACCTCCTGTCTACCTACCTACCTACCTACCTGCCTGCCTATTATTTGCTACTTATTCTTTAACTTTGGCTTATTATATGTCATAGTTTCAGCTGTCATTCTAACACAAATTTAGTATTACTGGTTAAAAGGGACCTTCAATTGAAGAATTGCCTGGATCAGATTGGCCTGTGGCCATGTCTGTGGGCATCTTCACAACTACTAATGGATACAAGAGGTCTCAATCCCTTGTGCGTATGCCATACTATGGCAGGTGGTCCTAATTGTATGGAAAAAGTTAGCTGAGCAAGTCACAAAAACCAAGCCAGTAAGCAATATTCCTCCATGGTCTCTGCTTCAGTTTCTGCTTCCAGGTTTCTATCTTGCATTCCCATCCTGGTTTTCTTCCATGAAGGACTATAACATGCTAAAATAAACCCTCCTCCCCAAGCTGCTTTTTGTCATGGTGTTATTCCAGTAACATAAAATCAACTAGGACATTATATACTTAAATAAACTCATTTATTCCATTACCAGTGTATGACTATTATAGATCGTTCTCCAGACTATGCAGAATACATGACAAATATCCCCTTCCTTGGAACAATTACCACTTGTCTCCTCTTTTTCCTCATTAGCCCTCATAACTCATACAAAACATCGTACACAGAAGCAAAATAAAAGCCTTTAAAACACATGAAGTGATGCTCGCTGTACCTCAGCATCCCCATAGTGTGACTCACCACATTTTCCACCAGGGTGGAAAACACAGCTTGTTTGTTATCTCACTTTCCTGGTCTTTTTCAGAACAGTTACTTCTTATACCGATGAACTGCTTTGACTAGCAAGATTCCAACAAAGTTTAGGGGCTCCTCCTAGTATTTTCATTCTAACACCTGGCCACAATCTGGGACATCTAAACCAAAGAGTTAATGATCTCAGGGTGACCATAATTTCAGGGCTGTCACCCTTGCCCCTTATAGATCTTTCTATCCATTTTTTTTTTTAGTCAAGTGGACTATTCTTGTCATTTTGTAGCTGATCCATGATTGTAAAACACAGAAAGTTTATGCATAACTCCAAAAATTAGGGTTATTTTTTGACTTTGAGGGTGTTCAAACACAATTTCAACACAATTTCTGTTCCCACAATTTTACACTACGACACAAATGTAACAGATCAAACAGACCTCTGATTGATACTCCAGGACCTTGAATGTTCTTTATTTTACCAAATTCAAACTGTCTCACTTTCTTCTTTAGCTCTTAATAGTACTGACAGTGAATTAACAAGTATCAGCCTTTTCCCGCTCTTCATACAATTTCATTTTCTCCTGAACAATCTGAACAGTGTCTCAGCTGTTCATCACAAACAAAAACAAATAAAAATATACATCATTCATTATTCAAATTTATCATTTCCCACTGATAAAATTAAACAGAAAATATACATCATTACACAGATTTTTTTTAAGTTTAGCACCCAAATATGGCACATTTTACTAAATAAAATCAATATGAGGTATCAAAGATGTCTTGGACATCAGAGTTAACAGTGAAACCAACTGTCAGACAGAAGCACAGTTCATTTGTCAAATGCCTACCTATATTCAGTATGAGGACCAGGACCTCTCAAGTCTTAGATTAGGCAGCAAGGTCTTTTGTCTAAAACAATCCTCCAAGATAAATCCTCATTTGTCAGTTCTCCATCACCTTCAAAACATTCTCCTCATTCCAGCATCTTCAAATACCTCCCTTATCTTCATATAATTCTACAAGAAAATGAAATGATGTCTTTATTGCTGAAAATATCTACCTTGTTTGATCTCTTTCTGACATTTTCCCCTTGATGTTCCTTTTCCAGCAGCCATAGTAGGGTTCTGATGGCTGCTTTTCTGTCCTTCTGCTCACCCTAAATGCGTATGCTTCTCAGGCCGTTTCCTTTCTGGTTTAATGTGTTTTTTCTTCTTTCTTTCATCCTTTCTTTCTCTGTCTTTTTCTTTCTTTTTTTGATTTTTCTCCTTTTATTGAAAATAGATTCCTTTCTCATACAATATATTCTGAGTACAGTTTCTCCTCCTTCTGTGCCTCCTCTTTCCTCCTTACCTCTCCTCCCCTCTCCATCCAATCCCTTTCTGTCTCTCATTAGAAAGTAACAGGCTTCTAAGAGTTAACAACCAAATATGACAAAACAAAACATAATAAGATAAAACAAAAACCATCACATCAAGGCTGGACAAGACAACTCAAGAGAAGGAAAAGAGCCGAAAAGCTGTCACAATTGTCACAGACTCACTCATCTACACACTTAAGAGTTCCAGAAAAATAGTAAGCTGAACTATGCACAGAAGACCCTGTGCAGACCTGTGTAGGCCTTATGAATTTCCTGCTTCAGTCTCCGTGAGCTCCTATGAGCTCTGCATAACTGATTCTGTGGGCCATGTTCTCCTGTTGTCTTCCATTCATTCTAACTCTTATACTTTTTTTCTACCTCTTCTCTCATGGGGTTCCCTGAGCTGTGAGGGGAGGGGTTTGATGGAGATATTCCATTTAGAACTATGTGTTCCAGAACACACACACACACACACTCTCTCTCTCTCTCTCTCTCTCTCTCTCTCTCTCTCTCTCTCTCTCATGCCTAACTGTGGGTCTCTGGATCTGTTCTTATCTGCTGCAGGAGGAAGCTTCTCTGATGATGACTGAATAAGGCACCGATCTATGAGAATAGCAGAATTTGTATGTGTTTTTCTAGGCAATCATCTTTGATTCCTTGACTTGGAACAGTGAGGGTCCCTCATAGGTTGTCAGTTTTCCCTGAGTACTGTTCCAGAAGTGGAAGTAGCAATAGGTTTCTTGTTCAATATTCTCCAGTGGCTCTCTGTTCTTCAGAGTACAGTCCCAGTCTTTGCTTAGTCCCTAAGCCCTAGAGTCCCTGTGGCAGTTCTCCTACTTCCTGCTTATAGCTTTTTCTTCACAAGCAGCCCAGTTGGAGTACAGTCCAACTACTTGTCATTCTGAAAGCATGGTTAGCTGTTTCTTCCAGTGCTCTCTTTGAAGATTCTGCCCTTGTGTCTTCACCACAGTCTGCTTCTTCCTCCACAGTTTGTTTATCTATCACATTTTCCAGGAAACCCTCTGTAGCTTTATACTGCATTCTGCATAACTTCTTTTGAACTCATCACTGAGTTATAATTACTTATTGTATCCATTTTTCCTTTCTGACTTGAACATGTTAAAAAAAACAGGACTATTTCTATTTTCATCTTTGTACTCCAGCTAGTAAGACATCTGTTGATTGATGATTGCATACAGAAAGAATAAATACATGGTAGGAGTTTCATAAAGGATGTGTCTTTAATTCCTCATTAAAAAAATAATGTTAAAATGTCAGTGCCACTAGGGGGCATAGAGTTATAACAGAATTTTCCAGTACAAGAGCTCAAGGGAGATTTTTCATTCCTGTATCAACTTGATTTTTTTTTCTAGCTATATAGATCTTGAGAAATGTAATGACTCCATCCAAATGAGTTTCCAGTAGAAGTTTTAGACAGTAGCTAAAAGAGAGAAGCTAAGACTGACATAGTTACATGCTAGAATAGGCTAAGTAAGCGGAGCTTCACTAATGAAACTGAAGCTAGTGTTAGGAAAAGGACCAAAATATAAATACAGTGTCAAAATTTTAGTACCACGAGACGTGGGGCTGCTTTAAAATTCTTAGTAAAAAAAAAATATCTGCGCAAGGAGACTTTATTTTCATAGAAAACTGAAGATGACTACTGAAAATATTTCTTGTTTTTAAATATAACCTGAGTTCTGCTTTTAAAGCACATACTTATGAGATTTCTGATAAAACCAAATGAAATAATTATTTAAACCACTATTAGCACATACTGAACACATAGAGAATATGATTATTTTGCTTTGGTAATGTGGATCAGGGCAGTATTTGGGAGGTTCTCAGGAAAAAAAAAAGATAGCTGTTGGAACGTAAACAGTGAGACCTTTTGAAGCCCTATACCCCAGTTTCCTTGCAAAACCCTGTTGACAACCACTTATATATGCTACTGAAGCAAAATCATTTGCTCACCTCAAACGGAATGAGGCATAGTGTATTCTGGAGCCAAATATGAGAAATCTTGTTCTGAGAGCACACATTCAGGTAACTGCAAGTACTACTTTCCAATGTAGTAATAGCTTCAAGGATTTTCATTTTACAGGAATGGAACCGGAAAAGCTACAAATTAAGGCATTTAAAAATTACATCAGTGGGGATATCACCTATTTTAGGAATATCAGTGAAACATGAGCAATCTTTGCTACAGGCGCCAGATATCATCTCATGACATTCTCTGCCTTTGGGATGGTAGAAGCTAAAAAAGATTTTACCTGGTAATCAAAAGGAAAGTAGGTAAAACACAGAGATGGTCAATAAATGACAACTGAGAGGCTGAAGAGAGCCCAATAGTTCTACAACATTCCAGCTCTCTATAACAGGAGAAGTTCCAATCAGTCTATTAGCCCTGTAGAATGTTTAGCACAGGTGTGGCCTCTTTCCCAGAATTGCAGTTCATACCTCCTGCATTCTTTCTGTACCCTCAGGCCAGGCTGTTTTCAGATGGTCCTTTCTCATTGACAATGTAATACAGGCCTCGGATTCCAACTATAAGAACCTGCAGCAGTCTGGCCTGCCTCAGATGGGCCCTGATAAAGTGGTGAGTTCTCTGGCATGAGCTTGTTGGAGAAAACTCTTAAGAAGTTTGTGCCATATCTCGTAGAAATCATTACTCTGCCTCAAAAGAGGATACTTTGGTACACCATATTGCTATTTTGAACATTACAGCTATGCTTATCTGCTTGATTATGCATTGCCACAAAGGAAAGAAGAGCTAAAGACAAAGGCGATATAGTTTAAAGAGCATTCTGCTCAGGAGGTGTGGGCTTCAGCTCTGGCTCCAGGCTTATTGTTATGACTAGATTTTGTGCAAGACACTGATTAACAATGGAGTCCCATTATATTATGTAAGTAAATGTTCTTACTGTTGTAAGTTTTGCAGCTTCTATTATCATCGCCACTCTGATTAGCCCAGGATTCTCCCACTAGTCCAAAGTGTATCTGTATCCCTGCATAGGCTTCGCAGAGTACCTCTGACATTACACAAGTTGATCAGAGCGACATATGTGACTTCGATTGATTTTGCCTCCTTTTGCAGGTGCTAGGAGTCATGTATGTATCTCTAGCCTTCATGTGGTATTTCTAATGATACTAACAGGGCAGAAAACACATAGAAACCAGTTATTTTATAGTAACTATATTTAACTGAACTCATCTCTAGATTTTAGAGAATCTAGTTTTTTTTAGATTTTAGTTCCCAGTGTCATAAATTTCAGGCAGGCATCACAAAGGTGTAGTTGAAAGCTAACTTTTCTGTTTGTCTGTTCTTGAGATAGACTTTCTCTGTGTGGCCCTGGCTGATCTGGAACTCACGCTGTAGACTAGGCAGGGCCTTGAATTCACAGATATCTGCCTGCCTCTGTCTCCTCAGTGCTGGGATTAAAGGCGTGCTCTGCCACCACCCGGGTAAAGCAGAACTATCTTAAGGGATGAGGGGCCACCAATTAAGTCACATGTTTTACATGACCAATAAATACTGGATTTTTTAAAAAAGTGATTCTCTGGACAGGTGTTTTGGCTCCTACCCATAATCACAGCATTCATGACACAAGCAGGAGAATAATCACAAGTTAGAGGGGCAGTCTAGGCTAAATATGTAACCTCAGAACAACCTGGGCTACAGAGTGAGATCCTGTTGCACAACAAATAAACAAGTACATAAGTAAATAAATAAATAAATGGAATTGTCATGTACCTTTACTATTACCCTTTCATAATATCTTAGTGTAATTATTATTCATGAAATATGTGCTATATTATTTTATGCATGGCTCGCTATGCCTACTGATATTTCAGCAAAAGAAATAAAAGGCAGTTTCCTAGCAACACCTGTATTCAAAGAACAGCAACAACAATAAAAGCTTAATTACAAACACTTTATTTTCCTCAAAGTTGACTTTCGTCTATCTAGGGAAGTTGCTGAGTGGCAATGAAAGCATGGCACAGACCAAGGCCCAGGATCAGGTCTGAACAGACTCACTTGGTCTCTTCTTCCTGGGAATGGAAGAGCAGTATGTTTAGTTAGGGTTTCCACCCAGAACAGCCTTTCCCGATAGTAATAGGCAGTGCTGTAGATGCAGCCCTGCCCTGTGTTCTTTGGTCCATTTACTTGGAGTTGTGGAATGGATACGGCACCTAGGAGCCAGGATGCTCGGTTTCTAGTGTCCCATATGTCTGTGGATACACAGACGAGCCCCTCTCTCTGGGTTTGTGACTAAATGCATGATACTCAGAAAGGACAGTTACAAATGTCTTCAGCAAGTATAACCCTTACCTTACCCCAACTGCCCTGCCATCCTCCCACCCCAGTTTATTGGCGTTTTTTGAAATAGACATCATAGCTTCCCTGGTATGGTTCCTGCATCCTAGGAAAGCATCATTTGTACATTAAGTAACTGACTTCCTGGGGCTTTCTAGAGGGGAAACATGACCTTGTGTTCTGTCTTTTGGAGATTTCCTGCCTGCGTGTGGGGCCCAGCCCCTGAGTGGGGCGAAGGTGATCTAACCACAGTAGTAGAAGTTTACAGCAAAGAAAACAGCTTCGTTAAGGGGAAGTGGCCTTTTCATTTTCCTGTTTTCAGAAAAGCTGAGTTTTTCATGTTGAAAGCGTGCACACGAGTCATTTTAAGTCTCTGCCTCTTTCACCCTGAAAGTCCCTGCAGAGAAACTCCGTGGGGAATCTAAATATAGCTGCACCGAACTCTCCCCGCCTTCAGCCGGGGTCTCTGAGAAGCTCTAGGATTGGAGAGCTTATTCCAGGACGCTCTCTGCATCTGCCTTCAATAGCAGGGCACGGAGCAATCTCTCTAGCACCTCCACGGTGTGTGGGTGTGAAGTGTATTAGGGAAAAGCAGGAGTGACTCTGGGTGTTGGTGCTTGGCTCACAGTCACGTGACGACACCGCTGCCAGCTGCACAGAGCTAGGAGTCAGTAGTGCCTACTGCCCAGAGGCTTTAAGGGAAGCAAGGTCTTGCTGAGTCTAAGAGCCAAGAGCGGGTTTCACAAAACAATAACGATTTAAAAATACAAGTAAAACTTTTAACTGACGCTATGACTGCAGAGAGCAGCTGTCCGTGGGCGTGGGTGTATGCACGGGGTGGGGGGTGTTGGTAGAGTATTATCTGCAGTGGGTGAGACAACGGAGATAAGATTTTTGCCTTAGTATCTGATATTCAAGGAAGTGAAAAAGGCACACGGCTGGTCACTTTGCTGCTGTCTACCTTGGCTTTGTGTTTAAAGCACAGTTCAGTTGAACTTGATGAATTTTCTTTCTTTATATACATACACACACGCATATATATATATATGGAAAGAAGGCTGCTCTCTTGGAAGTAGTTCCCAACCCTGGCTTCCTCTCAGTTTCCCCAGCGCTGAATCTTGCTGTTTAATTGCTATCAATGTTTTTGAAAGCCAGAGTTCTGAGCCAGCCGCACCATGGTCTCACTTTAAGCTAAGAGCGCGGGTTTTAGCGCCCATCTGACAGAGGTGGTAGGAGACAGGTTCCCCTAATCTTGCAAATTACAGCATCCAGGCTGAGAGGCAGAACCTGGGCTCCCACCCTCCATAAGCCCTCTCCCACTCACTGGGGACGCCACCGCCACTGCGGAGACTTAGGCAGTTTTATGACTTTCTCCCACTTAAATGGAAATTTCTTGAAGGAGGGAAGTGGGTTCATTTTCCCAGGTTTCTCTGTCAGGAGGAGCCCCAAGGCGGCTCCCTCACCGCAAAAGAGCTACTTTGGAGTTTTACGCCTTTCCTACACCCCACCCTTGGGGATGGGAAGGATGTTCTGTGAGTCGCGGGCTTGCTGTCTGAGGCTAGGATGGAAAGTCACAGCCTGCAGCCTGGATTAAGTCGCGGGAAGCTGCTGGGTCCCTGCCTGCCGATCTCCGGGTGTGTCCACTGAACTGCAGAGGACTGGTCCCCAGCGCGGGAACCCAAGCGCCACTGCTGAAAGCGTCGCCCCCGATGGCTCGCTCCTAGGATAGCCAGCACCTGGAGGGCAGGACGGAGCTTCTCCTACCCACACCCATCGCGGGAGGATGGCATTACTAGGCACAGCATAGCAGCGGGAGAAGCCCAGAGACCCGCTCGTCCAGTTTGTTCGAGAGGCACTGGGCAGAATTCACCGGACAGCTCTGAGACCCGGGAAGAACCGAACCAAACTCCGCCTGGGAGAGGGTTTAGGATCAGGCGGGTGCTCCGCAGAGTGGCAGGGAGCAGACAGGCTCAACCCGGCTGGGTGTGCACGCGTGGTGAGCGTGCCTCAGGGGGCATCCCTCACAACCTGGACCCGGTCCGCGGACACTCCGGGGAGGAGGGAGGGGCAGTCGGCGGACTAAGGGAGAGCCAGGGACACCTCAGCAAGGGACGCCCCCAACAGGTCCGGATTTGGAATAGGAAGCGGCAGAAATCCGGACCTCCCGGAGGGCCGGCTCCTCACCACCCGCCGCCCCCGCCAGGAGCCCCGGGCTCCCCATCTCGTCCGACCACCACCCCACCCCACCCTACCCCACCCCGGGGCGCCCCGTCGGCTGCGGGCTTCCTCCCGCAGACCTGCCCGCGCACATGAGGCCGCTGTCCCCGCCGCAGGCGCCGGCGCCCCCCCTCGCGGTGCCCGTGGTGATGCCATGCCCCGCCACCACGCGGGAGGAGAGGAGGGCGGTGCCGCCGGGCTCTGGGTGAGGAGCGGCGCGGCGGCGGCGGCGGCGGGTGGGGGGCGCCCGGGCAGCGGCATGAAGGATGTGGAGTCCGGCCGCGGCAGGGTGCTGCTGAACTCGGCGGCCGCCAGGGGCGACGGCCTGCTGCTGCTCGGCACCCGCGCGGCGGCGCTCGGCGGAGGCGGCGGAGGCGGCGGCGGCGGCCTGAGAGAGAGCCGCCGGGGCAAGCAGGGGGCCCGGATGAGCCTGTTGGGGAAGCCGCTCTCCTACACCAGCAGCCAGAACTGCCGGCGCAACGTCAAGTACCGGCGGGTGCAGAACTATCTGTACAACGTGCTGGAGAGACCCCGCGGCTGGGCGTTCGTCTACCACGCGTTCGTGTGAGTAACCCCCACCCCGGGGTGCGCCCCCAGTCATGCCTGGTGTGTTGTAGAGGGAGTCCCCTGCGCCTGGACCCCCCACCCCACCCCGAGGCGCACTTGGCGCCCGCGCCCGGGCTGCAAGCGCGGAAACGCGCGCGCGCGCGCGTGCACACACACACACACACACACACACACACACACACACACACACACGTGGTGGTTTTTATTTCTTGGCACGTGTTTGCAGTTGGGCCCTTTCTGGAGCCCTCCATCTCTGGTCCCACCGACTCTCCCACTTGTTCAGATTCAACCGTTTAGCCCCAGAGCACCCAAGGGACTGCCCGTCAGTTCCAGGTGCCTGGGTGATTGAAAGGAGCAGCAGCATTTAGGGGACTCAGATAATCGGGAGCGATTGGGTCCTGACATACAGTAAACTTAACTGAGTGGGGCGCCCAGGAGCTAGGTAACGCTCAGGGAGGATGTGCACCAACCTGAGGCTGGAGAGAGTATTCCTGAGGTTGGGAGCTCTTGGAGGTGTGGGTTGGAGATGAAGAGTGGGTCCGCAGTCAGCCCTGGGGTCGAGCAGAGGAAGCTGCTACGTATTGGAGAGAGACTAGGTTTTAAACACGCCCGGAAACACGCCTGGCCACCATCACAGCTGTCACCAACGGAAAATCTGTCAGTGCAAGTACTCCTTGCCACAGAGAGGTGGCCTGAGTCTAGGAGTGCTGGGGAGCCATCCAAGCTCTGCTGCACTCAATGACCCCCCGACCCGACCCTGCAAGTGGGGAACCAGGGTTCAGAAACCAGGCAGGAGGTGCGATTAATGCACAGGGGTCAAGTCTGACCCTGATCAAGAAATGGGTTTAGTTGGCATTTATGGAGTCAAGACAAAGTGGTTGTGTGTGTGTGTGTGTGTGTGTGTGTGTGTGTGTGTGAAGTAAGCCTTCACCATCTAGCAGAGAATGCTTAATGAGAAAATGATTGGAAGCAAATGTTGATTTTTCCCTTAGGCATTAAGAACCTTTCAGTGGCTTTAAAGTTTACTACTGTTTTTCCCACAATGTCCATTCATTCGAGCTCCCGTTAGAGTCAGGTTTATCTGGGAGACTTATGGTTGTATTTATGACTTTACACCCTGTCTAATTTAACGTTTGTAAAGGCCCCTCCTCTTCTTTTTGCCCCATCTCCGCCCCCTCCTTCTTTATGTTACAATGAAATACAAACATATTAGCCTCAGGAGACCTTCAGAGAAAGTTGCAGGGACATACTACTGACTGACACTTGTTTCTTACTTAGTAAGATATGTTTGAAACACACAAAAATTCTTTCAGAAATGAGGCATACCATCCTGTACTTATCCCTCATCTGGAATGAAAAATTGGCACCAACCCAGGAAACTTAAAAATAAAATAACAGGAGAGAAGGGACTGGTTTTGTAAATAGGTGAACCTGACATAGGACCAGGTAGAACTCAGGAAATTGGTGGAGTCTGCAAGCTGGGGCCCCAATGTCTGGAAATTTTTACAGTTCCAGATTGATGTGAACATGTAGGATTAGGTGGACTATCCCAGCCTGCTTTATGTGTTTGCAAGGCACATGCAGGGAATGTTGTCTGTTATCAATCATCATTACATTCAAAAGTCTAAGTTCTGTCATGTGCTGGTGGAAAGGTCACAAGGATTCAGATATAATTAATGATAAACACACCTGACACTTTGTAAGTTCATCTCCTTGGGTTGGTATGCAATTCATTTAGTCCTTAATGGCCTAATTATTTTGACCTGTTAGAATGTACTACAAATTTATAGCAATGATGAGGCTTAATTTGCAGCAAACATTCACAGTATGAATGATGATATTTTAGAACATGCTCAAAATATTCATGGCTTTGAGTATCAAATATGATGTAATATATTGCCTTTTATTTGGAAAAAGTACATGTTATGAGTCACAGGGGGCTTGATGCAACCTTCATTGTTGCACTGCAAATGTCTCCTAAGCATTTTTTTTTTTTACAAACATGAGTGAACATTTCTCAAAATGAAACATTTTCTTTTTGGTGTCTGGTGGTTATGGTGGTAGTTATGGGTTTCTGGGTTTTTACACTCGGACAAATGTTTTTGTTTGTTTTTAAAGGTTCCAGTTTAAGTATTTGCCCATTAACCAGCTTTGCCAGAGAATGAAGCGGTAAATAGAAGATAAGTGCTGTGCTTGTCAACATGGTGTTGCTAATGCAAAGTTCTTCACAATGCTTCTAAGAGCCTCAAGGGCTGAAACTGCATGGTGGTGTCGAATCCACATGAGCACAAGTCAGAATGGACAGTGTGAGCCTCTGGAGGGACAGTACACAACCACTGCAGAGCCTGTGGGAAGGAGGGGTAATCACTACTTACGATTTCAAATGAGGCTTTGAATAGCCGGAATTTACACATTATTAATAAAGCAAGGTTACTTTGAGCTGTAAGTCTAATAAGACCATTACAGGAAACTATAGGAAAGTAATTTCTAGGGAGGTGTAATTAACTAATGCCCTGCCAGCCTGGGAATCCTCAAATCTTACTTTAACAACAGTTTTTGTAGGGTATTAAGCTCCTCGCCAAGAACAAGTACACTGTGATTAATGAGGCACTTCGGGGATGAATTTACTTGGTTAGCCCAGTGTTTCCATTGCCAAGAAACGAGAGAAGTACGCTTAATATTGTGCTTCAGGTAAAGAGAATATTCTGTTAAAATATGTAAAAGTAATTATTATAATGATATTTTAATGGTCTGAAGTGTGATCTGATGGGTATCTACCCCAGCCTACTGGTAGGACTAGCTGGCAAGAACAGAGACGACTGTTTCATGTGCTTTCTTCCTCTGAATTTGTGGGCCTTAGGGGATCCAGGCACTTCCTGCTCTTTTGGAGTCCTGTTCTGTCTTCGGCTGTGTTACAATTAACTAGATGAGCTCTGAAAATAGAAGATGATTTCTTTGAGTTGTTGGTTCCTTTTAAATTGCCCTTCTTTAGGGAAAATTTAGAAGAATTATAGTAGTTGTAGAGGAGTCCGTGATAGGATTCCTAATGTAAAACTGCGTTAGTGTGAGCACACGTGGCCAGCCACTCTTAGGGACTCACAGGTGGGCCTGTGAGATGTGTCCGTGAAGATGTGTCCATCTGATCCATCACATGGCCCAAAGTGTCTTTGTCTCATTTAGTACCATGGATGAGATTTCATAAATACTTTAAACTAGTATATTCCAACCACCCAGGCTAGTGACCCTGGAGTCATTTTTATTTAAATACTAGCTACTACTGACCAGCCAAATAACCATTGATTTTTGTTCATTTGATATTGAGTCTTTTTCCAGATATATCTCTTTTGGTCCTTTGCTGCTTTCTCCATCTCTCTCTGTTTCTCAGAACCTCATAGCTGCTGCCTGGCCACCTTGCTTCTATTTGCAACCCTGTAGCTGCCACTGTGACATGAGCTTTATTAACAAAAGCCACATATGATTACATCATATACAGATCTATCCATTTACCCATATTTTAGTGTCTGAGGTATGTGATGATTTCCAAATTAATGAGACAAAAAAAACCACCTCTGACTTCAATGAAGAAAGGCATTTGGGTGATTTTAATCATTTCAACAAGTGTGAGATGATACTCTCAGCACTGTGACTGAGGAGATAAGTTAGAAAGCTTTCTTGCAAAAGAGAAGACAATGCCACCCAGGGCAGAAAAGCCAGCAGTCTTCAGAGAAGTGGGGCATGGGCTGAATTTGGATTACCAAGCAGCCCATTTTCAGGCAGGCAGAACCCCTGAAAGGAGCACTCTTGACAGAAAAAAAATAGCTTTAGTAAAAGTGTGGGCTCATGAACCTGTAGCAATTGTAAATATTTTAAACTCCTTGCAGGATAAAGCTAACATCAAGAAGGATGGTAGGGGTTTAGGATTTCACCTAATTTTGAGTAGCCTATGGTGATGGATATAGAATCTTGTCTGTATCGTGTAGGCCAAATCTGTCTTTATCCTGTAGGATGTAGAGGTGAATCAATGGTGAAAAATCAAGAGAATACATCTCAATTTGGAAAATGAATTGTGAGAGAGAATTTAAAGTGGAGTCAGTATGGTGTGTAATTAAGTGGAAACAGTTTTTCAAATTTTCCATTCGTTTTCATTATTTTTTTAATCTATAAATTCATGCTGAAAATGTCTATTGGCTCTCCATGTGCCTGGCCTTCTTTGAAAAAGTGGGAGATGATTTCCCAAGGAACTAAGGGAGTAACTGTGGGGATAGAAAGAGAGATTTGGTGAGAAATGTTTCTTTTTCCTCTAAAATTCATTCGTATAGGCTTTTGTGCAATGCTTTTCGATCACACTCAACTCCTTACCCTCCAACTCCTCTCATAAGCCCTTCTACTTTCCCACTCTAATTTCAACTCTTTCTTTAAATAACCCACTGAACTCAATATATGGTCCCTGTATGCCACAGACGTAGAGTTATCCACTGGATCATGGACAAACTAAAGAGGGGTAACACCCCCAAATAGGACTTTTTCTTCCTTACCAGTCAATAGCAGATGATAACTCTGCAGTTGGACCAGGGACATTGCTAACCCATCCATGATCCATGATGGAATGTTCACTGGTTTGATCTTGTGCAGGCAACCACAATGGATGTGAGTTTGTGTCATGTTCAGAAGATGCTATTTTGCACTTCTTCCTGATCTCTGGCTCTTATAATCTCTGTGCAGCCTGGTACTCAATGTTCCAGAGCCTTGATGGGTAAGGAGAGAGATGTGATGATACATGTCCCATTTAGGGATGACTACTTACTCCACAGTCATTTATTTATTTGTTTGTTTGTTTTTGTTTGTTTGTTTATTTATTTATTTTAGTGTTAAATATGCAGGATTGGTCGCTTATTTTCACCCATCTAATGGGTCTTTGAGGATGATTCTCACCTGTGATTTGGGAAATAAAAGTATCATTCAGTAATATATGATGCAAACTGTGAAGACACAGAAATGTAAAGAGTTCAGATTTGTTCAAGTAGAATTTCAGATGTTCTAAGTCACCTGGGTAGGGATTGTAAGAAATAGAAACGAGTCAGCCTTCATAGTTTCATGGGCTTCAGGTCAGCAACCTCAACTATTTCAAGAACATAGAAGTCACACAAGAAAATATTTTTAAAGAATCAACTCGCTTAAAAATCTTGAGGCTAATATAAATGTCTCAATCGTACACCTAGATTTTGAAACTTTTGTCTGCTTGTGGTAATTAAATCAATGAATAAAAAAAAACAGTAAAATTGGCTAGGAACATCAGCAAGAAGCAGAAAAGATGGATGAGTAAGAATCTGCAGACAGACCCAGAACACCCTAATAGAACAAGCCAAAGGTTAGAAAGTTCACTGATTTCTTCTGAATCATGTTCCTGAAGAACAAGGCCTTTGCCACCGAAGTCTATGTGGAATGACACAGATCATAAGTATGATTTTAGTGGAAGTATGGTTAGGAATAATTTAAGTTAGGGCTTGAGTAGTTTACAAGACCCACATGTTGTCTTTTTCACTTAATTATAAACACCTCCCCAAGACTCCATCCCCTCTGATCATCAGCCTTGCTGGGCTGTTCTCTCCTGTTCCTCGTATTTATTCTTTTGCTCATGTTCTGCTGTTGAACTTTTCCCACTTAGTGTACCATGACCTCTCAGCACACATTTCCAACCTTCATTGATTCTTCAAACTGCAGTACAAAATTGGCTTCTTAGGCACATTTCCAGGCAATTGGCAAGGATGAGGTAGGTACCACTTGTCTTAGACTTCATTGCATTCTGGAGATGACATTATAATGATGCTTCCTCCACCTTGGTGGTGGTGATGGTGTCTTCTTGCTCCAGCCCTAAAGTATGAAGGACAACTTCCCATACAGAAAAATCTGCATAATTCTGAGTCTTAATTTAATGAGGTCTTATGTATGTGATAGAGCACTGTTAAGTGCTAACTTGGTAACTAAGGAAGAAGTTTTGTTTGAAAGTTTCCCATGCAGAAGTCTCAGGTATGCCAAAGCTGAAAGTACCATACCTTTGCAATTTTCTTGGAGATGCTAAAAGTATTCCAGAAGGTGACTGATTGACCTCTAGCTTCTCTACTAGATAACTAACGTGAAGTAATGATTTGACCCTTTGGGTCTCTGACTCTTTATCTGTGCAGGGGCATAATGGTATCTGTGACCCAAGTGAGGTGGTGGCATAGAATGATCCTAAAAATACAATCACAGAAGGAATTCAAAGTTGTCTGGCATTTTATTCATACCCTCTCCTCATCTCTGAGCTGGATGGTTACCTCCTAATTCATGGCTATAAAGCCACACACTACTCCTTAACTGACACATCACCCCTAATGTCACCTTTCCATAATTTAACCCATCGTTCCTCTGATTGCAGAGGGATCCTGTTTATTGCCTCTCTTTAACCCATGTACACACAGTCCTTAAAATTATGATGCCTGTCCTGAGTCATTAACACCCAGAATTCTGTGTGTTACACAACTGTGGTTCACACATGCATCTTAGTTCATTTACTGATATTCCACATTTCCAGAATATACTTGTTTCCCTTTGGAAGATGGAAATTTACTCTACTGATTACTTTGTATATTTGGTGCCATGAGATCTAATTAATTGTTTATTATTTGCATAAGAATTCTCTTTGAAATTAAGTCTATATCTATACAAACTGATGCTTGTATTTTGTTTAAAATGTATTCATTCAAAATTAGTTGTTCCCCTTAGGTTCAGGGAGGCTCAATTTATGCTGCTTTATATTCAGCTAATATACTAAAATAAAATATAACACAGAAAGTCAGTCTATTTTTCAGAAAGTCAGTCTATTTTTTAAAATATAAATAAATACTTTTGTACTTGAGGTCCATATTCCAATTAAAAATGTTAAAATTGTTGATGTAACAACATCAGGAATAGTATGGCATAAAAGAAACAAAAATATGAGAACAATATTTCAAAATGGAATAAAGTCATGGTGGAAGAAACACTATAAACAAGGAAGATAGCCAGAAGCCTTTTGATAATTGCTTGCAGAGAAGTAAAGCCAATATTAATTTTTAATTGCAAATGGCTATTTTGGCCGATGAAAATGCCAACAGAGCATGTTTTATACTGGCCCAGTGGTGTGAAACTACTGGCAGCCCAAACATTGACTAGCCACAGTCCAGTTAAGCTACAAGATGTGTCTATGTTTTTGTTTTATTTTTCATTTTTCTCCAAGCATTTATAAGTATGCTCTCATACATTCTATTTGGTTGCAATCTGGATACAGATTGGCCATGTAATTCTTTTTCTTTCTTTCTTTCTTTCTTTTTTTTGCATTATTAGTACAATTCTTTGTTGAGTCTCAGTGCTCCCTCATAATCCTTTTAACATATTTTGGATCAGTTTGTCAGAAGAGTAAGTTTCCTAAATGGTGGTTAATTCAGCAATTCTTAAATTTAAACATAATTTTTACTTTTCTATTAGATATATATGAATATTAGTGCATATGTAGTCTACACACATAACTGAGCTCACAACAGAAACATACTCATGGCACTCAGCACCAGAGTTTATGTCACCTTTGTTACTCCACTGAAAGTCAAATGAGACAATTGAATAAAAAGACAAAAAGAATAAAAGCCTTAAATTCATTCAGTTATGTTAAGATTAGCTGATAATTTTAAAGCTAATTGACTTTAATTGTACATGAAAAAATATAGCTTTGCAAACACGTCACATTGGGCATTGTTCTCTTTATAATACTTATGAGGCCTTTCTAGACTGTTTCATCTTTACTCCATGGCAGGACAGTCTTTTATTACTGTAATGTCACAGTTCACATATTCTTGTTTGTAGCCATGGATCCAGTTTCTCTTCGAACTAAAAGTCATTATATATAGAAGATTTGTTCAGGACAAGTCATTCCACAAAGCAGGTGATATAATTTTAAGGATGTTTTAAAGGAGATCATGATTAGTTTCAAATTCAACTTCAGCTTTGCTCTTACTGATTTGATGGCTATGAGCAAGTTGCTGTCAATATTAGCTTTCTTAATTTGTGAAATAGTAACAGGATATATTAAAATAAAATATTAGTGTGGTATGTGAGAGCTGTGTATATCTATATAATATTTAAAATATGCATATTTCCAGTTAGTGTGGTGACAGCTTTTGGAACTGTAAATAAAATTAGGAATAATATGATAGAAATCTGAATTTCCATTCTAAAATTCTAGTATTTTATCTTATATCTATTGGGTAATCTTTGAAGTACATAGAACTAAGGCAGGCAATAATGACCTCTCTATTATTCTCTTTACTTTTCCTCATTTCCTACTTTCCTTCCTTCCCTCCCTCCTACCCTTCTTTCCTCCCTCTCTGCTTTCTCTCTTTCTCTCTCTTTCTTTCTTCCTCCCTCTTTCTTTCTTCCTCCTCCTCCTCATCCTCCTTCTCTCTCTCTCTCTCTTCTCTGTCTTTCATTCATTCTGTCTGCCTGTCTGTCTATCTTTTTTTCATGGAGTTTCCTGATGTAGTTTGGGCATCCAGTTCTATCAAGACTATATTGGCTTACAAGTAGTAATCCAATTACTTCAGCTTCCCATGTCCTGGGATACAAGTATGCACCACTACATGATGCTCCCACTTCAGTTGTATCACTCTATCAGAACTACCAATGATGGCTTGAAGCAGAAATCTAAACCTGAGATGATCAGCTTTGAAACTGTTATTGAATTAGGATGCAGACTGGGGAAACAATGCAAGAAAAGAAAAAAATAGATCAGGATGTGGGGAATGGAAAAGAGTAAGAAGTAAGATGTAGGAAAAAGAGATTAAACAATGATAAGTGGCACTTAACCTAAAAGGATCTACTGCACACTCTTTTCTAGTCAGTAGAAGTTTCTATAGCCAAGAATATCCATAAAGTGGCAACAGAAATCTGTACTTACCTTATAACTGTGATGTTAACATATGGCCTAGAAAATGCATGTTTATCATAGGAGAACCTCTGAAATCATATGATAAAATTGTGTATTTATCATTTCAGTTCACCAAATGTATAGGGCACAGAAGTAGAATAGTAGCAATAATGACCCTTGAGGAGTCCATTTAACACTCCAGGATATGCTGCTTAACTCAAAAGTTACTCTTCTTACTCATGCAGATAGTCACAAGAAGAAGAAACGGAACTCTGTTTAAAGCTACAGTTTGACCAGTAATGAACCTCAAATGGACATTCAAGTATTCAGAAGAAAGCCAAGCTGTGTCTTTAGATTCAGACTCAGCAAAATGTCAGAACTATGAGAATGGTTACAGTCTTCCCACTGAACTCAGCTGCCATAGGTAGTGTGGTTCTATTTTGTTCTCACACCAATATGACAATGTTGTCCTTCTAAAGGCAGAACAGTATCTACATTAGGAAAGGAAGCATTTAGTCATTGTGGTTGTGTTGACTTAAAAACTGACTCAGGCCACCACTTTGGTGTGACCATTATCAGTAACCTTTCATTCCCTTCTCTTTGAAGAATGTTCTCAGTCACTCCACTGAAAATGCATGTGCTAGTTCATACCATCTCTACCAAGAAAAATTCGCTTACACATTTCCCAAGCTTTTGCATCTAGGTTGGACTTGAGTTACTTCACAAGTTCCTGTCTTTAAACAAGTTAGGTCCTGCTGCTGAGAGCTGTTTTCCAGAGTTCCTGGGTATGGAGTTTTATTCTAGGCTTCAGGGCTGAAAGCAGATAATAAAAATTAATTTACAGATGACATTAGGTGAATTAACCTAGATAACTATAAACAAGAGTAATCAAGAAACTATCACACTATGCTGAAGAAAAGAGATTATCCTTTCAATTAAAGGTTAGATAATACAATTCACAATGTCACCAAGGAAATCATAAAATTTTTCCCTCCATAAAAGAATCAAGGAAATATTAGGCTCCTTTTCTTTTCTTCTGGTTTCTTGTTTATTCCAATCCCTTTCAATGCTGCAGTCCTAATATAGATTTCCAAAGCATGTTATAGGATATTTAAGACCTCTTTGCAGTCATCTACTGTGCCTTATTACATTTGCTTCAAGGGACACATGTAAAGCAACAAGTTAGCTTCTCCAGAGTAAGCATCAGGCCATGAAGAAGCCACATTGCACCAACAACGGTCAACTGGAGCACTGTGGAGACAAAGAAAAGGAGAATAGGGAGATTTCAAAGGAAGAACTGGAACTCTTTTCCTCAGTTAGCTGCTTGCAAGCAAAGGGAATGAAGGAATCAGAGTTCTCAAGATTCCATCCACGTAAAACCGTTCCCCAGGAGCAATTACTTGTTCACTCCTACATAGAGATGGGGTGCACAGGTGGCTTATTTGAGATTTGGGGAGGATTACCACTTGACAGTGTAGACACATTAAATGAAGAGGTAGTGAAGGTGCTGAGTAAAGAGTACAGGGAGAGAAAATTGGCATTCTGGGAGATGTTAGGATAGGGAAAAAAATAAAACCCTAACCAAAAACTGTAGCCATGCAGCATCCATAGGAAGGCAAGTCAAAAATAACTACAAGATAAAGTATTACAAAGAAAAAATATCACATTGCATCTGTGAAAATGAAAAAAAAAAGAGGTTGTGAAGTAGAAAGCTAGGATAAATGAATAGTGGCCATTCATCCTTGGGGCAGATGTTGAGGTGGGCCAATTCAAAGCTCTGGATCTGGGCCCCCACATCCAGGGCCAGCTCTATTATCTTGCCCAGGTAAGGTGCAGAGCCTGCTCTCCTGAGTGCTGCAGCAGGTAAGGAGCTCTCCTGCTCTCATGACCGCATCAGGGCCTACTGTCCCACCTGTTACCTGTGATGAGGGCAAAAAAAAGTGGAGGGGATCTCTCCTTTGCCAATGCTGCCAAGTTCTATAGACCCAAAGCTACAGAATCTCCATAACACAGGGCAACAACAGGATATCTGAGAGAATTCCCAGTGAGATTCCAGTATTGATAAAGTAGCAGAAGTCAGAGGACTCATCACAGTCCAAGAAGTCATTGTAATGAATATTTGCAAGCACAAAAGTGTGAACAAAGGGACATATTGTGGGACACATTGTGACACACTACAGTTTCCACAATGAGATTTTTTTCTCTATTGGGAGAGGTTGCAAGGGTAGAGGGGGAGGTCAGAGATGAGTAAGATCAGGGCAGACACACACACACACACACACACACACACACACACACACACACACACA
>CAJQZJ010032473.1:16001095-16047346 GCA_907164525.1 Lophiomys imhausi
ACACACACACACACACACACACACACACACACACACACACACACACACACACACACACACACACACACTAAAAAGCCAATATAAAGTAAAAGAAAAAAATGGAGGTCAGAAACCATTGAAAGAGTCAGACATCTAGGAGCCAGTAGCATCTTCAGCACCTCATGTAGTGGGACGTCCAGTCTCACAGGAAACACATGCAATGCTCTGGACAAAAGGGATGAAAGTAACACATCAAGGAGGATATGCATGGACACAGTAATCAGCATTTCCCAAGACACCTGAGAGTAAGGTGTCTCCTGAAGTATGGCGTGTAACCAGAATGCAGACCCCAGGGAAAGGAGCAATATAGAACTCTCTTTGCCAGTAGGAAAATCTGGTGGGAACACAAATTCACAATCAGTGAGAAAGAAATTGATAAGTGTCAAGCAGTTCTAAAGAGCTTGAGATAAGGCACCAGACGCCATGGGGAGTGAGAAAGAGGACACAGATTAGGGCGTGAAACAGACAACTAAATGGGTGAAGAGAGGAAGGGTGGTATATAAATAAGAGGCATGGTAAAGCTAAACCTTGAATTTCTCCTAGCAGTGCTAGGTCTGCCCAAATATAGAATAAATTGTATGGAAAGTCTGTCTTAAAAGGAAAATTAGAGTAATTGAAATGAATAAGATTCCAGAAAAAGAATTAAAGTTATGATTAATATGTGTTTGGATTAAGTAGAAAAATTAAGACCAATTAAATAAAAACAAAACAAAAAACAAAATGGGTGGCAGTGTTGGAAGATGTGACAAGGCATCACTAGGTAATGAATGATTCTACCCCCCCGTACCCATTCTTAGAGGAAGCCCTGTGAATTTTCTGAGAGGTGCGGGGGACAAATTTTTACTTGAACCAAACTGGCCACAGTGATTCCCCACTGGGATTCTTGGAACTTGGTTTGTGTATTTTTGCAGATGAAGGGTATTCTGAAATGCCTAGCACCATGACTTCTCAGAGTCAGTAATTTCTATCATATCGTCTTCTCTTGTCTTCTAGAACTCAAGGATCCAGGAATTGAGGGCACATCAGGTCTAATATCCTTGTTTAAGCTTTTCTAACAGGTTGTCAGAATTAAAACAATAAATAAGAAAAACACACTATCACTGATTCTGTAACTGGGAAGTGAAGCAGGAACCATGGTGTGGAGATTCTTTTAAAGTAGACCTCCAGTATCTGTGCTCACTGCTTTTGCTGCAAAGTAGCAGAAGAGTAGTTACTTTCTTTGATTGGTCTCCACTGACTTCATGGTAGGTCATACCTAGAGGTGTTTGTTGGCTCTCATCTTCCTCAGTATATTCATAATCAAAAACATCCATTTCTGGCTCAGCATGATTGGTATCTTAGAATATGTTTGAAATCTTGCCATTTTATTATGTTATTTCAGGGAACAGAGGAAAGCTTTAACTTCTGTGTTATAGTTTCTTCTTTCATATATTGCAGTGCACTATTTTCTTTTATTAAAAGAAAGCCCTAAGAGAAAGTACTTCTGGCTTCCCTAAAATGCTCACACACACCCTGTCCCGGTTAATGTAGAGATTTCCACTTTCCTCCAGTTAATTTCTGTGATGTGGTGCATGCTTTCTTAAAAGAAAGCTAAGGCTAAGCTGACAGTGGATGAGGAAGGCACATAAGGCAGGTCCAAATTTTAGTTATGGATTGGATACATAAGTGTTAGTGCCATCCATAGACCAGTATGCCGTGTACATGGATTTCTTACAGCAATGCATTCTTTTCGCTCTTCTTAAATATCGAGGAGACTGCCTTTCACATATGCTTGTATGCATGTGCACATATATAATGAAAATGTGTGAAAACACCCCTTCATTTAAAAACATAAACACAGTTTGTATGAATAACTTCAGCAACAAATGGTGAGTTTATTTTAAGATAAGTTTCATAAATATATGTACCTCTAAAAATAAAAATAGTATAAGTTCTAAAGTGTTTATTTTCCTCACGGAATATGACAATTGTGTTCAAGTGGAACAGCTTGTAGTTATTGGTGATCTCATGTCTGAAGAAATGCAAGGGTTTTTGGGAAAAAGCATGTGTTTATCTGTCAGTATATATACCTCACTGTTGTTTTTGTAAATAGATTGTCCAGGAGGACTGACAGGAAATTTTCTGATGAGAAGCTGTGCAGAGCTGGCATGATTTCTTACCAGCCTAGGTTGCTGGAACTTGAGATGTCTTCTACCTAGAACAGAGTTCTCGGAGACTGGTTTAGTGTTAGTTGCTCCATTATAAGGTGACACTGTTGCCCAAAGGCAAGCGAGCAGCCTGGGCATGCCATCCCCACTATGAATCACCTTCCAGCTGTGTCGGTGAGTACTAAGATACAAGACACTATTGCTTTCGTCACATTGGAAATAATTCATCTTATTCACTAACCCTATATATTAGAGTCACCAAAGCTATAATGGGACTTGTTTTTTCCTCCTATAGCAAGAGCTATAAGCAGAATAATACCATCAGCAGGAGGTACCTTAGTAACAATGATATGCATAGGACAACAAGTCTGTAGTCAAGTCTGGGAGATCTCAGGCCACTGCAAACAATATTTACTGGAATACCAATAATTCCCATTTATTTCAGGATTGTTCATGATGTTCTCTTGCTACAAGCCCATGGTTGAAAACTTCCAATAGTGATCTCGAGTCCAAAATGGTGAAAATGTTTGCTGTGTAGCCTAGGGTTTTGTACTATGTGTCCTTGTTCTCTAGGCATGACCATGGGCTGACTATGGAGATTCTAGTGGGTTAGTTGCCACTGGAGTTGAAGTAGAAGGGATGTCACTGTTTAAAGGGAGGGAGGGAGAAGGAGAGGTGAGCTGTAAGGGACAAGCAAGTGTAAAGGAAGCAGAAAAGAAGGTCAGGAGACAGAGGAGGATAGAACTGGCCTAAAAGGAAAAATAGCTAATCAAAAATTGGGGGACAGAGCTAAATAGAGAATTCACAAAGGAGGAATCCCTAATGGCTGAGAGACACTTGAAGAAATGCTCAACATCCTTAATCATCAGAGAAATGCAACTCAAGACGACTCTGAGATTCCATCTCACACCTGTCAGAATGACTAGGATCAAAAGCTCAAAAGACAGCACATGCTGGCGAGGGTGTGGAAAGGGGAACCCTCCTCCATTGCTGGGGGGAATGCAGGCTTGTGCAACCACTATGGAGGTCAGTCTGGAGATATCTTAGAAAACCTGGAATAGCTCTGCCTCAGGACCCAGCCATACCACTTCTGGGTATACACCCAAATGCCTCTTCACGGAATCATAAGGAAGTTTCCTCATCTATGTTTATAGCAGCCTTATTTGTAATAGCTAGAAACTAGAAACAACACAAATGTCCCTCAACCGAAGAATGGGTTAAAAAACTGTGGTACATCTACACAATGGAATATTATTCAGCTATCAGGAACAATGAAATTATGCAATTTGCAGCCAAATGGATGGAACTAGAAAAGCTCATCCTGAGTGAACTAACCCAGACTCAGAAGGAGGCATATGGCATCTATTCACTTATAGTAGGATTTTAGCTATATAGTAGAAGGTATCGATACTACAACTAACACACCAAAGGGAACTTGGACATAGACTTCTTATTTTTAAGTTATTTTTTATATATTAGTTATATTTTTTTCTATTTTTTAGTCTTTTTATCTATTGTCTGCTTATTGGTTTGTTGGTTTAGTAGTTCTCTCTCCCGGGCAACAAGACACTTTTCACTGATGGTACTGCTTCATAGACCCCCAATGAATGAAGAGGCTCTTGGCCCTCATACGACCTCTCAACTGAGATGAGGGACTGTTATATAAGGACACCCCACCCCTGAGAAATGGGATGGAAGGGTTAGGAGGTAAAGAAAAAAAATGAAATATGATGTTTCGGCCTTTCGGCCTTTTACTACTAATTGTCATAAACTGTTTAGGATAATTAAGAAATGCAAACTAATGGTTATGCAAGCCGGTCATTCTGTTAGGTACTATGACAGCCTATTATAGTTACTTGCTAAGCTAATCAGAAATAAAGCTGCTAAGAGACAAGCAACATCTGCTTACCCTAATATAAGAGATAGATAGGGCCTCTTCAAAAACCTCAAGAGATCTGCAGAATATGCCATTCAAAGATGTTTTCGTAACTTTAGATTTTTTTATATCAAGAAATATCAACTCCTGACAGCACCCCCTATTCTCCTCCAAGTAGAAAATGAGCATCGAAGAATCTTCAGTGGGAGATGATTGAATTAGTCGCAGGCCTATCTCTTGGTAGGAAAAGCCCCTTGCCTCAACTGTAGACAGAATGCTGTCCAAAAAGGACAAAACCTGGAAGCAGGTAAGTCGACAGCCTGGCTCTGCCAAGACAAGGTAGGTAAGTCCTTCATAACCCCTGCTCTACAATCAATGTCTGTCAGAGAAATGGGTCCAAATGACTGAAGATCGATGCTGTAATGTATGGAGAGAAAATGGGAACTGTCCGGGCAGCCACTGGTATGTCATTTCTTAGTTTTGGAAGCTGCAGGCCCTGTACTTCCTATAAAATCAGATATATTTATCCCTCTCAGGTCTCTGAGGTGGTTGAAGAACAGATACCTAGAGTCTCATAATTAAATTTTGAGTTGTTTAGGAGTCAAGAGAATGTTATAGATCTAAGAAGATGCTTTTAAAATTGTGTTGCAAGTTAGTATGAATGTTGAGTCAGATATAGACCTTTAAACTCATGGAGATGGTTAGTTATATAGTAGAATGTTAAAGTCAGGTACCAAATACATATGGACTGGACATTGGGAATGTACGTTAAGCCATATAACCCTCATAACTGTGGCCTAATTACCTCTGTTGTACTGTATTGTATTTATTATTATAAGAGAAAGAGCCATTTTTTGGACTGAAAGGGGAAACTGTAGGGGGAAATAAGATATACCTTAAACTTAAAAAAAAGGGAAGAGGATGGGGGATTGAGGGTGGGAGGGTGGGACTGGAGCGGGGTATAGGGAGGGGACTGCGATTGAGATGTAACTTGAGGAAATAAAAAATATAGGAAAAAATAGAAAAGCAGCACTTTAAGATGAGTGAGTGAAAGAGTGGGGAGCAGAGTCTGGGGCTCAGAGACCTGATAGTGTCCTTCCCAAGATTTCTGGTTTGCTGACAGCTATGTAGCCCACAAAGCACCCCTCTCCATCTATAGCAAGCAAGGAACTCTTCTTTGTGATCCAAAGAAAGGGATGTAAATAGAGGCTGGTGTGTCCATAATGTGGCAAGTTTACTTTCTTTATTTCTAAGTTCCCTTGGGAGTACCTCTCTGCCACCCTGATCTCAGTACTGATAGTAAGCACTGAAAAAGCAATCTGGATAGAAATGGCATTCAATGTAGAAACAGAAGCAGTGCTGACAGAAAACTTAAATGGAATATTGACTACAGTTGTGTCACACCTTATGTAATTAATTGCCATTGAAACTTTACTTCATTTGTTCACTCAGTAAATATTAAAGACCTGCTAAGTATACAGAGCCCATGAACATGGCAAAACCACCAATCAGGGAACATAAATGACATCATAAGGAATTTGAGACAGGTGCAAGAACCACCACAGAGAGAAAACTGTGACAAATGAATTAAATGGATATTGACAACAGACATGATGTTAGGATCATGTCCAGCCACCATGGACACCATGTTGTATAGGTGGAGTCTTTGACATTGGAAAAACTATAGTACCATTTATGATGAGAATAGAGGGTTGCTGCTCATCACTGTTGGCAGGGGATGTTGTCATGGGGCTTCAGGCAGGTGGCACATGAGATCTACTTAGAATGGCTACTGCAATATCATTCTTAATATAAAAGGGTCACAAAGAATATGACAATTACACAATAGACAGTGTCCTGCAATAAATGCCATCTGGTAGTAGAAAGGGATAAGCTAGAGCTACTTAATTAATATCGGTTCCCCTGAAACTTACCGACACCTCTGAATGCAACCTAAATAGGCAAAAGGAGATATGCCTGGCCAACACTTGGGCACAATCTCAGTCAGTTCTCAGGAGGATGAGGCAAAAAGATCTGGAGTGTAGTGCCAGTCTGGAATTTATAACAACAAATCTTGCCTCAAACAACAACAACAAAAAGGTGAATGATATTTTACAGTGTTGTACAACATTCAAAACTATAGAAATGGATACTCATGAATTATCTAGCATGTATGTATTTGTAAAACATTTTTTTAATATTTAGAATTGATAATTGTTATTTGTAAAGATAGCTTTGTGGCATGGAGTTGAGAAATAATATGTACATGCATATAAACATAAAATGCTTTAATATTTATAACTAGTAATTGGTATCTACAGGATAGCTTTGGGGTTGGAATTGGGAAAGCATATTCAGTGGTTTCAACTGAATCTGAATGTAACAATTTTTAACAGTCAAATTAACCTAAGACTGAGATATAATAACATGAGTATTTATGTGTATGGGGGTATATGTGCACATTTATGTTATTATTCTTGGGCCCTTTATGCTTTGAAATATATCTGAAGAAGAAAAAAGGCAAGTATGCTTGTATGGAGAGAGTGTCCCCAAAGGGACGTGTTTTCCTGAGTTAATCTTCCAAACTGAAGATATTAAGACTCAGTTTTATTTCTGAGCTTCCCATGATTTTCATGTGTGCTGAATCGTATTAGTCACCTGAGGAAAAAAATGAGTTTTTAGATAAAAACAGGACATGACTTTCTCTGAGCAAAATGAGTTTTTAGTATAATCAAGGCATGGCTTTCTTTGGCCAGACTAATGAATGATGTTTGGAGATATCTGTGTTTGAGCCCTGACCTTGTTCTGCTTACAGATGGGCAACAATAGAGCAATGCCGAAAATGAGTAGTGTATTGGTCATGAATGCTTAATGTAGATTAAGAGCTAAGTTTCCAAACACTTTTATTCATACCCTTTACAGAATGTACTGCAAAATAAAACAAAACTATGAACCATGCCCTTAAACTAACAACATGCACACATGTACACATACACATGATGGTATACATTTCCAAGAGTTCTTATGAGAGTAAAAAAAAAACAACCCAGAACATTAGTTGAGAAGCTCATGAGTAAGCATATTGCCTTAGAGGAAGTTGGTTAAATCCTTAGTGGAGACAGCTACTGGGGAACTGTCTGTGAATATACTCAAGTCTGACCACTGCAGACCGAGTGAAGAATTGCTGTGACTTAAGAAGCCTTTATAGGTGTGTTGATCTAGAGACTGTTAATGAACATCAATCTTGGAGCACAAATGACCAAGATATACAGAAAGCCATTGCTCTTGTTATATCTTTTTCCCTAATGCTTCTTTAATGCTTAAGGAATAGAACATTGGATACAGAAAAAATCCACCAACCAGTTTTGTTACCTATGTGCTAGTATTTAGGTTGGTGTGATTTACGTGAAGCATTTTATGTGAGAAAAACAAAAAAAGAAACTCATATTATAAGTAAGTTCTTGGCAATGAACCTTGGCCACCAATATCAACTATGACTAAGGAATGAAGGTTTAGTGTAAGGTCACAAACACTGAGCTTCAGACTTCTTATTCACAAAGGGGCATGTAGACATGAGATCCCAGGAGGTTGCCTCATTAAGTGAGTAAATACTGCATGGACTGGAAAGCAGGTACAGTTAATATGGCCCCACTGCAAATGTTCTCTTCTCTTGATGGTTATTTGTTTGTGATTTAGATGCTCAATGACTTGTCAAAATATTAAGCTCAGTTTTTCAAATATCTTTCACACACATATGAACAGATGCAGAGTTTTGGTCTATTGAGACATTTAGTATATACTGTGAGATAGAAACTTTTTTTAACTTCTTTTTTATCATGTAATCTTCATTATATCATTCAACCTACAATTGACAATCTAATAATTTACCTTAAGCATATCTTCTCTGGATGGTTAGATTAAATATATAAAAATGGTAATTCATGGATATGTATTTTGAAATAATCAATATAAATAAGTGTAATATTAACACAGATTTTAAACACCTGCTTAGTCAAGTAAAATACAAGGGAAAAAACATGATGTGAATACCTTAAACTGTGTTTTTCAACCTGACTTTCAGATTAGGCCCATATTTATATAGCTGTGTAAAATGTAGGGAAAGTAAACTAGAAATTCCAGAATATTTTCAAACTGGTTTAAGCATCTTGACACTTTATTGTTTTTCTCTGCCAGGAGACTAAATGAATGCAGTTACCTCTGGGGAAAAGGTTGCTTTAAAGCGAGCATACTTAAAATTCTTACCATCATAGAAGAAAAGGAAAAAGAGCTGTATCTTAGAAGTAGGGGAGACAGGTCTCTGTGTCCTAGACAACATAGCAAAAAGGATCAGCACAGAGTGTTTATTTACAAGTCTTGTTGTCTCTCTGTATCTGCCAGAAATTAGGTCCAGGAACCCCACAGATAATTAAATCTATTGGTTGTCATATTCCATAGTGGTTGTATTTAAGCTACACACATCCTTCAAAATACTTTAAGCCACCATTAAATTACTTATAATATCAATAGAATGTTAATATTGTACAAATAGTTGTTCTACTGTATTATTTAAAGACTAATGACTACCAAGAGACTATATATTTAGTGCAGTCTCTACTTAATTTAAAACATTTCAATACTTGAGTCCATCGACTTCATTACCCATGTGAAAATCAAACATGGAGGACAGACTATATAATTTTCCCTTCTAAAAATTTCTCATACAGATACATGATGACAATCAGTGATATGAAGATGAAACCACTAGTTCTTGCCTTCAAGTAGCTTCAGTCCTAAGGGAAGAGCCTTGGCATGCACACGATGTGGCATGGCCTTAGAGATGCCATGAAAACAGAACATGCAAGGACTTGGGGCATGGGGAAGACAGCAGACAGCCAGTTTGAGTACATGTGAAAGTGAGAAAAACTTATCAAATGTATTTGTGAGTTGTAAATTTACTTTCTGAATGGAGGTGAAGGAAGTGGGGAGATGTCTGCTTTCCTAGCCTTGTTCTCGTACCTGTTCATCTGTTTAATGTAGCTGCCACCTAAAGTACTGTAATTACCCCTCTATTAATCTGCACTATAAAATCGGCAAGAGAAGAAATACTCCATTCAGTTCTATCTTCTGGCACATAACACAAGCCCAAACAGCTGGTGGGTACAAAATCAATGCTCACTTAGTTGAGCAGAATGAACGAAAGAATGGATGGATGAATGGATGAAAAACTAGATGGAGAAATACTTGAACAGATAGCAAAAAGTGGTAGATAGACCTTCTGTATTTACAAAGTCTTTTACTTGGTTTATGACTGCTTCTATGGAAAAACCAACACAGGAAGAAAAACGCAATACACAGGGTGTGGTAGAATGTAAAAATATTTTTACTTGAAATACACTTGGACTTTATTATTAATTGGAAATTATTTCCATCTATGTCTGGACCTTCTAAAACTTCACATCCATTCACACACTAGTATACTTGTTAAATTGCTGTACTAAGCCTTGTTTGGTTTAGAAGTCTATTCTTTCATTCAGATGACAGTTTTTAACTAGAAATGAAAATCTTCCAATTAAAACACTAATTTTGCAATGTGTACCTCAATTATGTTAAAATAAACTGCTCAGTCCACTGGAAAAAAAGTCTAAGTTCGGTTAGCCCCTTTAAAGTGGTGTTGCATATCAAAGAGTACACCTTCAAACTACCAATGGAGGAAAAATAAAACCGTCTGGAGACACAAGCAGACAGCTGGAATTTTGGGGAAATGTCTGTGGCATTTGAGTTTATTTTTAAGGGAAAGAACGAAATTTTCCATTAAATTTTATAATGCAATAACATTTTAAAAACTTACACTCAATAAGAACATTTATAGTGCTAATGTAAAACTCAAATTATATTTTATTCATGAATTACATGAATTACAGATTTCTTTTCTGTTGGGGTGGATAGGGTAAGCAACATTTTATAAGTTACTTCCATCTCCTTTAGCACCTCCTCCTTTTGCCTCAATGTATATTCTCATACTCAGATCCTTTTTTAATTTTTATTTTTCATGAGGTCCCATGTGTAAGCAAAACCATGTGGTATATGAATTAAGAAACACATCAGACAGTCTCTGGAACATTTGAAGGAAAGCAAACTCTCTATAATGTGTAGGTAACTTTGAACGTCCTTAAGACAGAAGTGATGTGGGGGAGCCTCTGTAGCCCTGTGTCTTTTTTAGTTGGGTGTTTCTGAAGGTGAAGTTTTAATTATGTGCTTCCTTAGACGAGTGGGATATTAATTCCTCTGAATCATTCTTTCCAACTCTGAGTCCCACTCTCATCTTTCTCTTTCTTTCCCCAGCTCTGCCTCATCTTCCTCTAGTCTCCCCTACTCTCCCCCCCTCATTTCCCTGCCTTTCACAGAAAGCCAATATTTCTTTTGATAATCTCCCAAATTAGAGAAGGCTTACATTAGACACCAGTCCTCTTTGTAATATTCTTACCTTATCCAATTTGGGTTTTCCTGGATCTTTCAGACTTTTTGATACAATATTGCTGTCCACCTCTCCTCTTGGCCTAGACACTGCCACGGGCTTTGAAGGTGGCAGCCGCACTTGCTAATGTCAAATGTGCTATGTTCTTGTGTGATTTTTAAGCTGAAGACAGATCTCATGGTGCTTTGGAGGTATGAACAGTCCATCTGAAAATAAAAAGAATTCAATTTAACCTCACAAGTTAGTGGAGTATAATGCCTAACAAGGGGGCTGGTGAGATGACCCTGCTGGTAAAGACACTTGTTGCCCAGCACCCTGGCTTAAGTTCTAACAGCCACAATTTAAAAACTCTTGAGAAGGAAAATTTCAGGTCTTAGTTTCCCCCATTTAAGTGGACCGAGGATAGAAATGTAAAGAAACAGGGTTCCAAGTGGTTCCTCCTGTGCATTTTTCCCTCTGCTTTGTTCACACCGTATCACACGTGTTCTCAATTTCAGCTATTGTTTTTACTCACAATCAACCACAGGTATCTCTAGAAATGGGAACCGCAGAAGCGGCTGCTGACTTTACTGTGTCTATATTCCACAACAGTGGCTCTAACTTTCGGTAAAAAGAGAGATGTGCCCCTTGGGTTTTCGTTTCTGTGTTTCAGCTGCCACATTTTCTGAGTCTTCCATGTCTTAGCCTGTGTGTGATATTTCATAACCAGCCTGCTGGCTGTCAGGATCAGTGAAGCAAGCCATTTCTTGCTTGTCTTAGAAACACTGGATGATTCGCTCACTCCATTCTACTCTATCATTACTTTTTTTTTTTTTTTTTTGCCTGTAAGGATTCTTCTTTGGAAAATAGATTTTTTCCTATCTATAATTTTCACTTATTGATATTTTGTCTTCAATTCTAAGTGTAAAATTTATGTCATAAAGAATGAATTTTCTCTCATTACTACTCAGAGAGGAGGGGATATAGAATGACTTCCAAAAGAGGAAAAAAATATGCCCTTTTCTGATTTTTTAAAACATATCTTGGTGACTTTTCAGCAACAATATTATTTTGCATTTGTGACAATTAGTTTAGTAAAATTAATTATTTTTAATTATTCCTAGGGGTCAGTTCCTGAATAATACACTTGCCAATATAGCATTTCATTTTGAAAATGAAAATATATATAAATAACATTCATATTGCTTAATGTGCACACAAAACAGTGTATTCTCCTGCTAGGCATTCTGATTATCAAAGCAAAGTAGTTATATTTAATTCTTCTCCAAAGCATCTATTTACAGATATGTCTTACAGAAATTGTTCTAGGGTAAAATCAAAGTATAGATACCATATACGTAATTCTGTGGTTAAAAACACAAACTTGTCTATTCTTATAGTCGATAAATATTCAAAGACTCTTCTCACTTGCAAAGTAAAAATAATTGCACCATCTTCATACTGAGACACTTTGAAACTCAATGCAAATAACTCATATAGAATTCAGTGCAGTCTCTAGCCTGTAACAAGCATCTAGTGAACACTTCTTGTTCTGTCTGAGTACATGCTGTAGGCATAATTCAGAATGAGGCTCTTATGGCAAAATAATAACAACAATCAATAAATATATAAATATATATGTGTACCTGACTGAGTTTGTGTACCATGTGCACACAGGAGACCACTTAAGCCAGAAGACGGGGTCGAGTCCTATAGGACTAGAGTTAATAGGACTGGAGTTAATAGGACTGGAGTCAATAGGACTGGAGTTAATAGGACTGGAGTTAATAGGACTAGAGTTGAGTTATTAGGACTGGAGTTAATAGGACTGGAGTTAATAGGACTGGGGTTAATAAAACTGGAGTTAAGAGGACTGGAGTTAATAGGACTGGGGTTACAGGCAGTTGTACCATGTGTTCTTAAGCCCCTAGTGGCTTCTTCAGACCTAAGAACAATTAATGTTTAAATAGGTGTAAACTGAAAGGAAATAATTGGGAATGAGTTAATGGTATTTGAGATCATGTGATGTAAGAATAGAAATGAAAGGAAGTTGAGGTTCAGAGAGTTTGGAGAGTTTGTAGGTAGGACTAACTTGTGTACTAACTCGTATTTGAGTAACCCTGAATTTGAAGTTACAGATAGTCAATGTAGTGCAGATATGTCCCAGGTATTGAGACAAAACTTCCATGCTGCTTACTTGTCAAAAGTTTTTAATTGTGGGGCAACTGTGTTCCACATAAGAAACAAAGGAGAGGTGTAAGCAAACCATCCAGCCGGTCTCCAGAGGGAAATTTAAGCACGAGGAAACATCGCATGAGGCATGAAGAATTGCTAAAGACAGGAAGGGAGCCTCCAAGGCAGCAATGCAGGAAGTTAAAGAATATCAAGACCATGCTGCATCAGGCAAAAAGAAACATGTCAAGTAATTCTGGAGCTTGAGAGAAATAAAAGAATGCTTTCATAGGAATTGAATGTGTGACTTAGAGATTAGAATCCTCCAGATAGCAATGGTAACCACAGATTGTTTGTTGCCTGTATTTATTCATCTCAGCTTTACATCAAATAATGTGAGTCTAACTTCTGAGTATTTTTTTTTCATAAAAGTTATGAATAACGTAAATACAATTTTCTCTAAATACTACTTGGACATGTTTGAATATTAAAAATGCTTAGTCCTGTTGGTTTTTTTTCACAATTTATAGAAAATCAGACACATTTTTGAGAAACAATTCTGAGTTTCTTTTGGCTCTTGTTTTCATATTTAGTAGACAGAATCTGTTTAAATTTTATGGAAAAAATGGATTCTTTCTTTGGTGGCTTTCTGTGAAAAAAAAGGGAGAATATGGGGGGAATGCCTACACATAATCTGTGATGAAGAATATGGGGAAATGCCTACACAGAAACTGATAACTTCCCAACACTGCAACTCAAAATCCAACCTTCCACAGGGACTTCAGATGCCACTAGATTTAGTACAAATGCAAGATTAGGTCTTGACTGTCATTTTCTGTCGTCCTTTTACTTTGTCACATGTTGAGTTATGTGAACCATGTTTACAATCTTTAAATGCAAGGACACAATTATGTAAACAGCAGCAATGGCTTGTTATCACTGAGACAATTCTAAAGATTTATGAGGATTCCACAGAAAGGGAAGGAAGGTGGAGAGGGTGAGGGAGGGAGAGGGATGAAAGAGCGAGAGAGGTGTGTGCATGTATCTCAGAGGGCAAGGGACTGCTTATGGAGAAGTTAGAATCAAGAAAGAATGAGAAGCAGGCTTGGAGAGTGTGGCCATCTTGCCAGCAGCAGGGAGAGGGAACTGTGAGCAGATAGAAGCTTAGTAAGGAGTTATACACTTAACTGGAGGAAAAGTTGGGAGATTAGGGCAAGGAGTAAAGGCTGAATGATGCCCTGGGTATTCTGTGCTGAGAAAATTCTGATTGCTTCAGAGGGAAGTGAAGAACCATTAGTAGGTTCTGGGTAGGGAGACAGTAATTTAGAATACTGAGACAGCACCCTTTGTGGCATATTCTAGAATAAAGACAAATTGGAATTGTGGAAATTGACTGGGAACCTACTGTTCTTGCCAGTATTTAACAGTGAATGAATCAAGATGGAACGACAAGAGAAAAAAAACCTATCTACACATCTTCCAAAAATGCAAATGTCTGGAAATGTTCCATATACCCAGAGCTCACGTCTGGGTTTCACATTTCCATATTTTGCCCATTGGTAATTGATGGATGGAGCCGCAGTGTGATTTGGCCCAGGCAGTCTCAGCTGTAGAGCTCTACTTTGGTTGTGGATTCATAGTGTCTGCTCAGATTTGTCAGGCCACCAGGATGGATGCAGCTTTGACTCTCCTCTTGGAGAGGTACACAGCCACATTTCACTGGAGATAGAGGATCATAACTAACATGTTATGAACTGGTTACCACAGGGATGGAAGAGGCATCCTAGTTGCTCTTAGGAAGACAGCCCTGCCCTCATTCACTGCATCTTGCACACTGCATTATTATCATCTGTGTTCAGCCCTCCAGTGCATCACTTCTTGGTGTCCTTCCAGGAGCACCACAAGTGTCTGAGAGCATTCCATGAGGACGACTTTCCTACTCATTTAACAGAAAAGCTCTCTAAACAGAAATCATTGCTGTTTGTGTCCTATTCATCTAGGATATTATTTTAACATCAAATACCCTTAATCATAATAAACTGAATAGTCATGAAATAGGATTTGTCAATTGAGCATTCCCAGCCTTGCTTTTTCTTCCTTTGGCCCAATAAGAACTAGATTTAGAATTCTATGTGTATGGTTCTAGTAAATATCTATAGATCTGACTTCCTTAGACTATATTTCAAGACACCTTCTCCAGCACACAGATGCATATACACTGTGCACCTCATGTCTATAACTCATATACAGCTTGGTGTGAACTTCATCATTTTTACCCACCAGTGGGTTCAGGATATACTTCCCTAGGCTAATAGGTGTGGCTATGATTGTAAATGTTTAAGAGAACAACAGGTGTTACAGTTTTTGCTTAATTTCTTTTTTCCTTTTTTATTATAATGTTTATTTATTACAACAAGTTATATCTCCATCATAGTGCCCTCTTTCCAACCCTCCTGGTTCCACACATCCCACTCCTTGGATGTGGAGTGTCCCTAAAAATCAGGCCCTCTCAGTTCAACAGTCACATGAGGGCTAAGAGCTTCCTCTTGCACATGGTAGCACCCCTAGGGCAAATTGTCCCATTGATAGGTAACAAAGTCTATATTCCTGATGTTTTTGGTGTGTTAGTTTAAGATAGTTATCCTGTACTATATGGCTAAAATCCAATTATAAGTGAATAGATGCCATGTATATCTTTCTGAATCTTGGTTAGGTCACTCAGGATGAGCTTTTCTAGTTCCATCCATTTGGCTGGGAATTGCATGATTTCCTTGTTTCTGATAGCTGAGTAGTAAGTATTCCATTGTGTAAATGTACCACAATTTCTTTTATCCATTCATCAGATTAGGGATATCTGGATTGTTTCCAGTTTCTAGCAATTACAATAAGGCTGCCATGAACATAGGTGAGGATATGTCCTTGTGGTTTGGTGAGGAAACGTTTGGGTGGATATCCAGAAGTGGTATGGCTAGGTCTTAAAGTAAAGATATTCCAATTTTCTAGGATATCACTAGACTGATTTCCATAGTGGTCATACAAGTTTGCACTCCCACCAGCAATGGAGGATTGTTCCCCTTTCTCCATAACCTCGCCAGCATGTGCTGTCTTTGAGTTTTTGATCTTTGCCACTCTGATAGCTGTGAGATGGAATCTCAGAGTTGTCTAGAGTTTCATTTCTCTGATGATTAAGGATGTTGAGCATTTCTTCAAATGCCTCACTGCTGTTAGAGATTCCACCTTTGTGAATTCTCAGTTTAGTTCTGTTTCCCAGTTTTTGATTGGATTATTTGGTTTCTTGGTGTTTAATTTCTTGAATTCTTTATAAATTTTGGATTTATAAAGGTAATTTGACTTCTTTGTTTCCAATTTGTATTCCCTTGATCTCCTTTAGCTGTCTTATTGCTCTAGCAAGAACTTCAAATACTATGTTGAAGAGATATGGCAAAAGTGGATATCCTTGCCTTGTCCCTGAGTTTAGAGATAATGTTTTAAATTTCTCTTCATTTAATTTGATGTTGGCTACCGGATTGCTGTATATTACCTTTATTATTTCTAATTATGGTCCTTGTATGCCCGTTCTCTCGAGAACTTTTAGCATGAAGGATTTTATCAAATGATTTTTCTACATTTAATGAGATGATCATGTGGGTTTTTTTTCCTTTCAGTTTGTCTATATGGTGAATTACATTGATGGATTTTCGTATGTTGAACCATCCCTGGATTCCTGGGATGAAGCCTACTTGATCTTGGTGTATGATTCTTTTGATGTGTTCTTGGATTCAATTTGCCAGTATTTTATTAAGTATTTTGTGTCTGTGTTCATGAGGGAAATTGGTCTGAAGTTTTCTTTCTTTGTTGGGTCTTTGTGTGATTTAGGAATCAGAGTGACTGTGGCCTCATAGAATGAGTTTGACAGTGTTCCTTCTGAATGTATTTTGTGGAAGAGTTTGAAGAGTATTGGTATTAGCTCTTCTTTGAAGGTCTGGTAGAATTCTGTGCTGAAACCATCTGGCTCTGTTTTTTTTTTAATGACTCTATTAATTTCTTGAAAAATCAACCTCCTGATCAACTCACCTAGGTACTAAATGAGGCCCTTTTTTCCAGTGAAATAGACTTGAGTATATTATGTTTTCTCAGACTAAAAGTGTTATTTTTATTTCTTCTGAGATTTTAGTACTTTCCCCATGGATTGTTCAGGCATAAGGGAAGAAACAAGGTCTAATTGGCTTCAGTGGCTCCTGGGAGACACACAGGAAATTTACTAAAACTTTCAGATGTTCCAGGACTATAAAACTTCACATTAAAGCACTGCACATAGCTTATGCATAGATGATGCTACCTTGCCATTCCACTTTTCTATGATCAGGTCTGTCCCCTTCTTACAGTGTTACCATTTTGACATAGCCTAGACAACATATCACTTTCTTGGTTCTGGCAAATCTACCCCAGTTCAGTTGTCCTTCCAATTTCACTTCCTTATTTGGGTCCTCAAAACTTAATACAAGCCTGTCGCGTTAAACTGTAGGAGGTCATCAAATGTCTCACAGTGTTTGGATTTTATTTCATAACTTAGATTCAAGCGAATCACAGCTGTTTCCTGTACTCTGAGCTTCCACAAACCCAGAGTCTGATAGGCAGCAGGAAGCTTTCTTAGAAGTCTCCAAGTCCTTTCCTTTTGTGCTCAGAATGGTGGACTCCCAAGCAACACTTCCCAGCAGAACAAAACAACAAATGTCCATAGAAGGCCCTTTGAAAATATCTTGTTCTAAAGTTAAGATACATTTATTTTTGTCAGTTTAAAGGGTAAATTCTTCAGTTGAAGATAGTTCTGGTTTAAAAATAATAATATGCAGGACAGGCTTGAGGGCTGATGATGGGGAGAAAAGTCCATAGATGATTGGTTATCATTGTATTCTCCCTCTTCTAGCATGCTGTGTGTAATCCATAGTCTCAGTCATGTGAGTTTTTAGATTCCTTCAATTGAAAAGTTACCTTCTTTCTTCCAAAGTCCATCCAGGCAACCCAAACACCCAGTGACTGCTGATTCTCTTCAGTACTGCTGAACATCTTCAGTACCTGGATAAGTATATAGTAGAACACGTGGACATTTCTCCCTTTACAATTTTGTCCCTTTTAGCTTATTTCTCCAGGTTCACATTTTGTTTCTCTATTCATTAAATCCCCCCCCTTTCCTTTTATGTGTATCAGTATTTTGCCTGCAGGTGTCTGTGTATTACACATATGCATTACACTGTGTATTAAACATAATGTACCTGCATAAGTCAGGAAAGGGAATCTGACACTCTGGGACTGGAGTCACAGACAGTTGTGAGCTGCTCTGTAGGTAATAGGAACTGAAATCCCTGGGTCTTCTGAAAGACCTGCAGTGCTCTAAACCTTTGAGCCATCTCTCTAAGACCCTGTGTTCTCAATATTGTTCCCAGTGTCAAGTGACTGGCTGATTGAATAAACAAATAAAGGTTTTAGTAGAGACCATAGCTAGCTACATGTTGATTTGAGAGATTAAGGGAGTTATTTTCATGTCTGACTCAGGCAACTAAGCAAAGGTTAGTATGTCCTGGATCAACAGTTGAGATCTGTGAACTAAACTGCTCTCCTTCCTGAATGTTGACCACTTCCTGTATTACAGATATATATCATATCACATTTAATAGACAATTCGTAGGACATGAGTATTTATAGTAGTCTGTGGCATCAGTGACTAGAATACGTATGCCTCTAAGTGTGATATGCACTCAGCATTTATAATTCAATATTTAAGAGTTTGAGAAAACCCATTCGTGGGATAGTTTTTAAAAAACATTTATTTATTACTTTAGGTTACATCTCCATTGCAGTGTCCTCTTTCTGCTCCTCCCAGTCCTTCCCTCCTAGCCTCTACCCCCTATCCCTTCCATCACACTCCTCTGGAGTGGAGGGTCCCTACATATCAGGCCCCTGCCCCATTTCAGCAGTCATATGAGGGCCAAGAGCCTCCTCATACACTAGGGGCCTACAAGACAGTACCACTACAAGAAAGTGTCTCATTGACAGGAAAAAAAGTCTATGTTCATGTTTCCTTTGGTGAATTCATTGTAATATAGTTATCCTGTATTATATGGCTAAAATCCAACTATATTAACTTAAAGATTAAATGTACATTTTGAGTAGTGTCCTTTAAAATTACCATCTTACATTGGACCTTCATTCATACCACATATTTTGATCAATAACAACTCATCTTTTAAATCTCAATCAGAGCTTTCCTCCTGTTTATCCAGGTAACTGCATTGAAATCTCCAAGAATTTTCTTGTTATTTGGGGACAGTGTCTCACTATGCAGCCCTAATTTTTCTTGAACTCAGTATTGTAGACCAAACTGGTCTTGAGCTAACAGAGGTTTGCCTGCCTTTGCCTCCCAGTGCTGGTAATAAAAGTATGTTCTACCACACCTGGCTTCCAAGGATTTTTGGCCATTCTCTTCTTCAATGTGCACAAATTTAAATTTCTGCTTCCTTCATTCCAAATCTGTTCCTATATAATGGTCCTCATCTTAAGTATTTTGCCAATCAAAACTTCATCCTCCTTGGGACTCACAAATGTAAGTCTCAAGGGGGGAAAAACAGGCAAAGAGTTCTCCTGTCTTACTTTATCCCTAACACTATAACAAAATATCACAGGCTGGATAATTTATAAATATAGAAATATTTTTTCCTCACATTCTGAAAGTTAGGAAGTCTAAGTTCAAAGTGCCAACACAGGATTCCTGTGTTGTCTTCTGTCTTCCTCTAAGGTGGTGTTCTGGAGAGGACAGACACTATGTCCTTGCACTGTGGGAGAAACAATGAGTCACAAAAGGATCATGGTGCTCTCTGTTAGCCTCTTCTCCAAGGATATTGATATCATTTTCTTCTTGGTGCTGAGAATTGCACAGGATCCTGAACATGCTGATTAAGTGTTCTGTTGAGAGGCTGACTCTTCAGCACTAACCCCATTCCTAAGAGATCTTCACTAAGGAGTAATAAGCTGATAAAATACCATTTCTCTTAGCATTATTATATTGGTAATTGTCAATGTAAGTATTGTAGAGCTAAAATTCAGACATCCCCTGTGAGAAAGTTTGATCTTGAATTATTGTGCTCCTTTCTTATAAATACTATGTGCAGTCCATACATATTTCTTGTCGAATCTTTGTGAGCTCCCCATTTTGTCCACTGTCTATACTTTCATCTTTGTTTCTGCAGTGGCTACCTACAAAGTTGCTCCCTTTTGCTATTCTTCTCTTGAGTGTTCTGACCTCAATACTGAAACCTCACCAAAAAGCCCAATCTCGGGTCATATCAAGTGTTTCCTATGCTGAAAACTGTCTGAAAGCATCACTGAAGAAATTAGAACATTATGATGATAATTTAATCTAATGTCCATGGATCACTTACTTTGTATAAGAGCATATGCTAAGAGTATGTAAACCTATCCTTGTTTATCCTCACCATAATCTCTCATTCATTATTCTTGTCTCATACATGAGAAAACCCGAGGTACAGCAAGATAAAGGGCTTTATCAAGGTCTCTCAGATGGTGAGGTAGCACAGATATGGTTTCTTTCTTCTTCTGTAATCATTTAGCCACTTAGTGTGGCACACTGCTGTAAACTAAGTCTATTTGATTCCTCGTTTTGTCAATGAAAACCAAAAACTGTGTATGATATGTGACACTTTGAGTTTTTAATATTGGACGTATAATAGCTGCATGTGGCCACAGAATACAGTGTGATCATTTATACATTTTTACAGTTTGATATTCAAGTTAGGGTGGTTAGCATTTCTTCATTCTTAAAAATTCTTTGTCTTTGGGGCTTTGCAATTCCTCTTTTCTAGGTTGTGATAAGTTGCTATAGACCATAATCATACACCTGTTCTTTGCAATACCAGAACACGTTTCTCCTATCAAGCTATATTTTGGTATCTGATACCTAATATCCTTCCTAGGATCTAGTGATGAATGTTCTGCTCTATTCTCTCTGTCTCACTGTCTGTCTGTCTGTCTGTCTCTCTCTCTCTCTCTCTGTGTGTGTGTGTGTGTGTGTGTGTGTGTGTGTGTGTGTGTGTCCTCATATGTGGAGAGAATGGTAATGTTGGGGATTGAACACAGTGCCTCCTGCATCCTAGGTGAGTTCTCTACTCTGACCTACATCCAAAGCTTTATTTCTCTGGAAATTGACTTTCTAAGTTTCCACTAATGAGTAAAAATGTACTATTTGTCTTCCTCTCATTAGCATATTTTCCTTAACAGTATAATATGTTAGTCCTACATTTCCATTAATGATGCTGCAAATGACAATGTTTCATTTTTATGGCTAAATAGTACTGCATTGCAGGCATGAACCCAGGTTTCCTTACACATTCATCCACTGAAGAATACTTGGCAACTGTGAATACTGTTTAAATTGATTTGAGAGTTCAGGTATCTTTTTGTGATGACATTTAATTTGTAACTTCATTTCATATAACTATGAACCAAGTCATGTGATAGCTGTATCATGTGTTAGTTCTATTTTTTGTTATTTTGAAGAGCCTTCTAACTTAGATTACTTTCCTGGTTTACTCTTCTACCAACAGTGTGAAAGAGTCCTTCTTTCTCTACATACTCATCAACATTTGTTATTTAGTATGTTCTTAACAATATCTATTATAATGAGTGTAAATGTTCATTGTAGTTTTAACTTGCATTCTCTTTATGACTAGAACATTCTTATAAACTCATTAGTCATTCATATATTTTCTTTTGAGAAATATCTGTGCAGATCACTGGTCTGTTTTAAAATCTGCTTTTTGTCTATGGATCAAGATGTGAGCTCTTAGCTCTTCCCACCACCATGTCTCTGTTTTGCCATCATGGACTTCCACCCCCCTGAAACTGTAAGCCCAATGAAACACTCTGTTTTATAAATTCTCTTGGTCATGATGTTTGGTCACCACAAGAAAAGTAACTAAGACAGGTTATTTAGGTTGGGTTTTTTGGTTTTTGTTTTGTTTTTATTTTTGGTTTTGCTCTTGAAGTCTTAATATTTTTATGTATTCTCTATGTTTATCTTTTGTCCAATGGGAGTTTGTAAGAATTTTTTCCTATTCTAATGACCATTCTTTCCTACTTAATACTTCACCTACTGTGCAGAGCTTGTTAGTGGGATTCCCACATTTCTCCCTTTTTTTTTTTTTTTTTTTTTTTGTTCTTGTGATTGGGGTAGGGTTTCTATTTCAAAAGTTTATTGTCTGTGCCAATGCCATGAAGTGTTTTCTTCTCAGGGTCATTGTTTTAGGTTTCACATTTAGGTCTTTGATCCATTTTGGGGTGACTACTTTTTTTAAAGTTTATTTACTTATTCATTTTACATGACAATCATAGCCCCCTCCCTCCCTTCCTCTGTGTCCTCTCCTCCTTTTCTGTTCCCCCATCCCCCCTCTACTTCTCCTTAGAAAAGAGGAGCCCCCAATTCCATACCATCTCACCCCAGCACATCCAGTTGAATTAGGATTGAGCACTTCCTATCCCACTGAGGCCAGGCACCATAGCACCATTAGGGGGAAGTGGTCAAAAAGCAGGCATCAGAGTTTATATCAGAGACAGCCCCCACTCCACTAGCTAGAGGATCCACCTGACAACCAAGCTCCCCATAAGTTACATATATATATATGATCCTAGGCCCAGTTCATGCAAACCCTTTGATTGGTACTTCAGTCTCTGTGAGCTCCCATGGACCTAGATTAGTTGTCTCTGTTGATCTTCTTGTGGAGTCCTTGTCTCCTCTGGGTCTTTTTAGCCTTCTTTCTATTCTTCCACAAGACACCCCATACTCTGCCTAATGTTTGGCGGTGAGTCTTAGCTTCTGTTTGGATCTTCTGCTGCATGGAGATTCTCAGAGGATAGTTATGCTAGGCTCCCATCTGTAATCATAGCAGAGTATCATTAATAGTGATAGAGATTGACTCTCCCTTGGGGTAGGTCTCAGGTTGGGCATGTCATTGGTTGGAGATTCCTTCAATTTCTGGTATATATTTATCCCTGCACATCTTATATAGAGCAATTTTTGTGTTGAAGGCTTTGTGAGTGGGTTGGTGATACCCTCCCTCCTCTAGAAGTCCTACCTAGTTTCTTTCTTCTGCATGTGTATATGCAATTTTCCTAGCTCTGCTCAATAAAGAGACTGTCCTGTCTCTAATGTATGTTTTTGATCACTTTGATGAATATCACTTGGCTGTAGAGGCCCTGATTTATTGCTCCATGTGCTGATTTTTATGGCATGTACTGCATTTTGAGTCTTACTTTGAGATGAAATTTCTTAGCATCCTGTTATGTAAGAAGTAGTTAGAAGCTCACTAACAGCCAGGTGGGTCTTTTGACATTGATGGCCTCAGCAGTACCTTAGTCTCCAGGAACTTTAAATTAGATTCTACTACAAATGCCTCATTTTGATTTTTTCAGTCATGACTGTGTATGTGAAGTTATTGTTCATTCGATTGACAAATACATATTAGTAATAAATGTTGATTCCAGAAAATTACACTTATAAATTCTACTCTTCATGAAAAATAGTGAGAGCTAATTGAAGATAATTATAGGTAAAGATTTTGCTCAGATGAGACCTGTTTTTACATATTATCTAATTAAAGTCTGTAACCAAAGTTGTCATAACCTAAATATCAGCATAAAACAAAAAGTACTAATTTTTGTGAGTTGATAGACTTGAATGTACATGCTAATTTTTCATGAATTTAAATAAATATAAATTTCATCTACTAACCAGTTAGAATGCATTTTCAAATATTTTTAATAGTCAAGTCTAAACGTCTTTTATGGTTAAATATTATTTTTACATACATTATAGCTGTACAAATGTGATTTTACTCAATAAAGTACAACAACATAAAAATGACATGACTTTATTACAGTTTTCCTTAAACTTTCTTTTTTTTTATGTTGAACTATGCAGACCTATCCAATTAGTTACAGAATACCTGTTGCAGAAATAGATCATCAAAATAATAAATATCATGCTGGGAATATTATTTCTAATCTTGGAATTACTCTCAGAAGTAGTCTAACTAAAATTCTCTTTCCATAACATTATCAAATTACACCAACGTAGTTAAAAATACATAAATATTTATTCTTCCTTAGAAGTTGCTTCTTTACACATGCTTTTAGTTTATTCAGTTTCACCATTTCATACAGACTTAGACCAAGACCTATTAAAATATTGATCAGTGCTTTGAATAATACACACATCATTGAGGGTCACTACAAGTATAATAATTAGATGATCTTTGAAGACATAAGCACTTTAATTTCTAAATGGATCTTTGACTTAAAAGTTTTGCTGTCTTTTCTTTTTGGGAAAATTTTCATCTCTTCCTATATATACTTCATGGTTTTGTTTGTGGAAAATATTTAGTGACCTGCTTTGTACATAATAAATTATTTACTGGGATTTATAGAGTCCTATCATGGGTGAGAATCTCTTTGAGATAGAGAACTGAACTGCCTTCAAATTATTTACTGACTTTCAGCCGCAACAGAACCTAATACACAAAGGAATGCCACATTCAAAATATCTTCCCTGGAGAAGATACTAGGCTCCTGGGTTTCCATGGGTAGCTGGGTCTTTTGGCTACTTTATTGGGTTCCTGTATCTACCACCTTTCTCCATCATAATCCCTTCCAACCACCCAACACTAGGTAGGTGAGAAAGAAGGTTAGAGGGGGAAAAGGCAGTATAGACCTCTTTAGACTACTTCCTGCTGTTTAGGGGTTCCTTGGGGCCAATACATTCTTGGTCATCAGAATAGGAGCCAGTAATCCAGCAGCAGGGCGAGCAGCAGCTGCACAGGCCCTCTGGGGCTCTCACGTTTACAGGATCTCAAGACTCCAGAATTCCAACATAAACTGTCTGCAACTGGCAAAATCATGCCCCTCCTAGAACACGAGACAAACCATAGTTAGCATCTGTGGACAGTCTGAAGCAACCCCATATCCCACACCTGAGATTAAAGCAAAAACATATTCACATAACATAACAGGGTTTTTAAAGAAACCAAAATTCTCACTATATCTATCTTATCTTATTCAGGGTTTTTAAATTTTCTTCTGTGTTAGAAGTTACTATGATCATTCTTATTTCTCTCCTCATAGGATCCATTATTGTTTGCCTTTTAGGAATCATGGTGTTTTGTTTTGTTTTGTTTGTTTGTTTGTTTTTTTATCACTTCCTTTCAATATGCTATATCCTGACTTTGTTGCTCAGCTGAGAAACATAAATTTTCCTATCAGGTGAGCATAATTCCTGGTTAGTATTTTAGTGATTAAAATGTGATGCATGAAAGTAATTATTGATTCACTGAATAAAAAAAGAAAAGAAATAGAAATTGAACATTCCATGTACAGTAAGATATCTATAATTCTTTAAAAATGTTTTATCATATTCTGTGTTATGAGTGCTTTATTGCATGCATTTCTGTGCACCATGTGCATAGAGTGCCCATCAAAGTCAGAAGAGGATCCCCCTGAACTGGAGTTACAGATGGTTCTAAGTTTCCATATGGTTGTTGGGAATCAAACTTGGATCCTCTGAAAGAAGAGCTGGCACTCTTAACTGCCGAGAGATCTCTCCAGCTCTTATAGTTATTTTCTCTTGCTTTTATTTAATTTCTCAATGGTGTAGCTGTGATGTGGTGATATAAATGGCATCTCTTAAATAAGACAAAAGGAAATTAACTGTTAAATAGCATTCTGAAATAATCTAACAGAAATGTGATCAAAAACTTGAGTACAGAACATGCCTCGTTATACCTAAAAGTAAATTTTCCTGTTATCTCTAAAGTGAGGTTCTGATATCTGTCAATCAGCAAATGCAGCATGTGGAGAACTGGCTCACTCCTCATCTTTCATTTTTATTTTTTGTTTGTTTGTTTGTTTGTTTGAGACAGAGCTTCTTTATGTGGCCTTGGCTGTCCTGGAACTCACAGAGATCCACCAGCCTCTGCCTTCTTAGTGCTGGGATTAAAGGCATGTGCCAACTAGTCTGGCCATCCTCATCTTTCTGGAAGGTGCTTTGTTCTTGTTGCTGCCATGGATTGTGCTTGTAGAGCAACCTGATTGTTGGTAAAAGAAAAATGAGGAAAGTTATTTTTTGACAACTGAAACCTCAAAATATTATGATCACTTTGTAAAAATATTTCTGAATGTATAAAGGCATAGGGAGTAATGTCAGTGAGTCTTTTCTTGCTCTTTTAAAAACCTTCTAAATTAAAATATTTTAAAGGTCTTCAGGAAGCTTCAAGTATGGATAGCTATTGACTGTTCATGAAAATGATCATGTATCTAAGGGGGGCTTAAAGTTTTATTTATTAAACTTTGTCAAGGATGAGAGGTATGATATATTGCAATTATAATCACACTTGGTTATTTAGCATAATCTCCTCAAAAGATGTCCTTTTGAGTCAGTAGCTGTAAAATATTTTATATTATGAATATAAATGAGGATACTCCTACTCTGTGCTAAAGCATCTTTCTTTCCCTAAATCTCTATTTCCTATCTAAGATTCCTACACTTCCCTCCTATGACTGCAACCCTCAGGAGTGGCTGCTCCAAATGTGGAGGTGCCATTGATCTCCACATAAAAAAGTACAGGATAGAAGAGTAGGAACCTTCTCAAGATAGCAAGTCTCTGGTTCCTTCAGACAATAATGCTGACTGATTGAGTCCACACTCTTCAAACTGCTTGACATTAAGATTTTTTTTCCTAGATACTCCTAAAAGCGTTTACAATCACTGTAATTAGAGGGCTCATCAATGATTTTTAAAGCTATAGTTCTCTGAGGAGTCTTGCACCAAACATCCATTCTTGGGATACCTCCTAGAGTTCAGAAGAACTAAACAACCTCATGACTTATGCTTTCCATGGTTTTACCATAACACGGCCATAAATAAGACGAAAGCCTCCGCAACTAATCACCATCCTTACAAGGTCAAAGGGAGAGCTGAGATGATAATTAAAGGCTCATGGAACGTTTGTCTGTATGTATCAGTGAGAATGGCATTGGTATGTAGCAGTCATGATCGAATGCATAGTGTGAGACTTGCAAGAAGAAGTTGCCTTAACAAATGGCAACTAATTTCAGACATATCTTCATATTGCACAATAGATATTTGGCAGAAGAGAAACAAGCACGTTGATCTAGTTCATGACACTTCATGATTTGCAGAAGACCGATTCTGTCAAAGGACAATAACATGATGTGCATTTTTCATGAGTATATATGAAAGCAAACTTATCATAAAGTGAATGAACCTTAAGGGTCATGGCTTTCTTTTGCACAATGCCTGTCATTTGAATGAAAACTGTTTGTCAATATCTTACAAGTATTCTCTGCCAAATAGCTGCAAATGAGAAGTTATTAGCCACAAAGATATCTCATCAAATAGGTGCCAAATTATTTACTATAAGCAAATGTACTTTAGAGTAAAAGCATTTTTTTTGGAACACAATATATCCTTGTTAAGTATACAACCAAATCTCACTCATAAATAAAAATGATCCCTCTTTTCACAGGAAGGTACTTGTATATATTGATTTTTGTAGTGATTAAAAGTTGCAGTTTTATAGAAATGGTTTGGGACTAAAATCCATTTACATAGAAACATGTATTAATACTATGAAGCTCTAAATATCTCATTGTCAACATTTATATCTACCGAAGACCTGCCAAGGAATTGTGGAAAGACAATCAACACTATCATTTTAAGTTTCTAAATAGGTCTTTGTTTATTATCCAGTTACAGATGAGCAGGTAAACAAGAAACTACTTTCCATAATGGGATGCATATGATGTCATCAGTAGTAAGTGAATTTTGCCAGAAACTATCAAGCTGCTTCCTTCCTTTCTCTGTAATTACATTTTTTCTGGATAGTTCATGTGCTTAAAAGTCTATTTGTTTATAATCATTGACACAAATCATCAAGAGCTTCCTCTGTGAGGTAGTAACAGCATTTGCCAGAAGTGATGTAATTTATACCTTGTCCTGCAGATACAACCTGAAACTGTCTTCAGGCAGCCAGAATTCTATTATGTATCACAGAGAGACCTTCTCAAACAAGTTGAATTTTTACTCAGAGTCACTTCATGAACATATTATATTTTCAATTATTAGCCATCTAGATATGACTGAAATGACCTCTAATCTATGGTTGGCTAAATGAATTATTCTTGGTATTTAATGCTTTTCTCTTTGATTCTATAATCAAATACAAAGGAATAATTCCAAGCTAAAGATTCTATAAATGAGATTAGCTATGGGAGTGTAATAGGAGCAATTTCACAGAATGTTTGTATCTCGTGTCTGAGTGCAGAGATCCTCAATCTTCTGATGTTTGATGAGGCTATTTGTGTATTTTAAAATATAAAGTGAAATGTTAAGATTTTAGAAGTAAGAAAGAATACCTTTGTTCTTTTTTGCATTGAAATATTATGTATAAATACTACATAGGTAAATGTACTGGAGTTGTGTAGCTTTGTAAAATGGTCAGTTCACTTTTCATTTTCTGAGAAACCTTCATACTGACTGCTATAGTGGTTGAACATTTCTTTTTGGCATAATGAACAAAGTTATGTCTTTTGCAGAAAACCTTGGATTATCTTATTAAATAAATTAAGTTAAACATAGGAAAACAAATATTACATATTTTTTTGGTGCCTGGACTTTATATGAATACATGAAGCATGCATATACACATGGTGTGAAAACTGGACCCATTTGGGTTAAAAAGGCTTTTCATGGGTGGAGATTTGGGATATGGACTCTTGAGAAGCTATCACAGATTGGAGGAGTAACACAGCATGGGAACTTATTCTAGATAAACAAAAGGCCATAGTAGAATATCTGTGAAGTTAAAATAGTACTCCAATTAAGGGCTAGTTACTTTCACTGAATTGATGTACACTATATAGCATATTAGATATTGATGTTAAGATGCTTTCCTTTTTCCATTGTATAATTTTGGCTTCTTTGTCAAAAATATGTGGCCATTGGTGTGTGGGTTTATGTCTGGGTCTTCAATTCGATTGCATTGATCAGTCTGTTTCTATACCAGTACCATGCTGTCTTTATTGCTATTACTCTGTAGTACAGCTTGAAATCAGGGATGGTGATACCTCCAGATGTCGTTTTATTGTACAGGATGATTTAGTTATTCTAGATTTTTTTGTTTTTCCATATGAAGTTGAGATTTGATCTTTTCAGGTCTGTAAAGAATTGTGTTAGTATTTTGATAGAAATTGTATTAAATCTGTATATTGCTTTCTATGGAAAAGGGGGAACAGTCTTCCATTGCAGGTAGGACTGCAAACTTGTACCACTACTTTGGAAATCAATCTGGGATTATCTCAGAAAATTAGGACTAGTTCTACCTCAAGACCCAGCCATACCACTACTGGCATATATCCAAAAGTTTCTCCATGAAACCGCAAGATTTAGGCTCAGCTATGTTCATAGCAGCTTTATTCATAATAGCCAGAAACTGAGAACAACCCAGATGTCCTTCAACCTAAGAGTTGATAAAAAACAAAACAAAAACAAAACAAAGAACAACTGTGGTACATTTACACAATGGAATATTACTCAGCTATCAAAAACAAGGAAATCATGTAATTTGCAACCAAATGGGTGGAACTAGAAAAGCTCATCCTGAGTGAGCTAACGCAGACCCAGAAAGATACATATGGTATATACTCACTTATAACTGGATATCAGCCATATAGTACAGGATAAACATCCCAGAACCCACATACCAAAAGAGTCAGGAACCTAGTATAACTACCTTATGAGAAATTCCACCTAGCAGCAGATCGAAACAGATGTTGAGAAGTACAGACAAACATTAGGTGGAGACCTGGGAGTCTTGTATAAGAGAGGAAGCAGGAACAGAGAGATCCGGAGGGGAAAAGAACTCTACATGAAGATTAACAGAACCAACTAACCTAGGCCCCTAGAGGCTTACAGCGACTGAAACACTAACCAAAAAACAAACAAACCCATATACAGGCTGGACCTAGGCCCACTACACATGGGCAGATAGGAAATAGGAAACTTGATCTTCATGCAGATATCTTGTTTGCGGGGGGGCTATCTTTGTCATGGACTCTGTTGCCTGTTAGTGGAACACCTTACCTTAGCTGGACTGCCATGTTGGGTCCAAGTAAAAGAGGAAGCTCTCAACCCTCATGTGACTGAAGAACTGAGGGGGGGTTGATATGTGGGGGGCTCCCCTCACCAGAGGAGAAGAGGGAGAGGGGCAAGATGGTGGGAAGGTGGGGCCAGGAGAGGAGGAGGGGGGAGACTGTGATCAAGATGTAACTTGAATAAATAAATAAAGTTTAAAAAGATATTGATGTTAAGAAGACTACATGAAAGTTGTGAACAAATAATCCTTTGCACCTGAGAATATACTATAATTTTAGAATATATTTTCTGTAATTCTTAGATTAGTTAAGAGCATTGTTATTGAAATTGTATGATGGGGTAAATATGTTCTATTATGTTCTCAAAGAATTAGTACACATACAGAAGATAAGAAGCCAAGGGGAAATTTTCTTTTAATTAAGTTTTTTATGAAGGAAAGTTGATGGTTCACATCAACATAGTTCAGTTGTGTTAACTAAACACAATTACTGAACATGAAACATGTGTAAATATTACAGAGGAAGGATACTAGTGATTAGTAAACATACTTTCTCTGTTCAAATAGCTTATAGTTTTGTGTGAAAAATAAGATAAATTAAGCTAGCAATATAAGATTTAGCCTAAAAGCAGATATGACTCTCTTCCTCTGTGTGTGTGTTTATGTGTGTGTGTTTATTTGTGTACACATATGAATACATAAATGCAGGCTTTTCTTATCTTGTCAGGATAGTAGACTTAGGAAAGCCTTCTGTAAGCCTGGTGTGGTGTATAAAGGACACACCATTATTCCTAACCCTCAGGAGGAAGAGACGTGCAGATCTCTGTGAGTTTGAGGCTAGTTTCTTCTACATAATGAGTTTTAGGATAGTGAGGATACACAGACAGACTCTGTCTCAAAAAAATTAACTATTACAGAAAAGCTTCCTGTAAACATGAGAAAAAATCTGAAGAGTACATAGAACTTTTATCAAATGTTTATTATTTTTGATTATGTATCTGTGTTTGGGTATGTGTATCTAAGTCCTGGTGCTCATGGAAACCAGATATGTCAGATTCACTTAGAGATGGACTTAAAAGCAGTTCTGAGACACCAGATGTAGCCACTAGCAACCAAACCCAGGTCCTCTTCAAGAGCAGTATCTGCTCTAAGCCACAGAGCCCTCTTTCCAGCCCCAGTAATTACAACTTCTATGGCAAAGGAGCATTCTAACCAGAAAGATTGATGTGAAGAAAACCAAGGACTTCATTTAGGTTGCTTGGAAACAATAGGTATCTTAATTTTCCAAAGTTTTGGAAAACATTTTCCATATGTTTTATTAATGGCTATCTTTCTTGGTGCAGAGTACTGTACAAAACAAAATAATATAAATTAAGTGAAATAATTTTCATTTTTGTTTCTTACAGTTGGTAAGTTTAGAGGCCCCGGATTATGGTGCTTGGAGAGGTTTATAGATGGCTGGCTTCTCACTGGGTCCTTGTATAGTCAGAAAAATGTATTTAATCTTTCTGTCATCTCTTCTCCTGAGAGCACTAATCCTATTTTACCAGGACTCCACCATCATGGTATAATTTAAACATAATTTAGACTCTAGCCAGCCATTTTAGTTACTGGCTGTCTTCCTTGTAGACAGCTGACTTCAAATTGTGTATTTGTATGGCAGGGAAACAGCATATGGAATCTTGTTTCTCCTTTTTATAAAAAAAAAAATCATTTCTGTGGCTTTAGGTTCCCACATTTATATCCAAATACAGTCAGATTGGGGTCTGGGGATTAAATCCATGAATTTGAGGAGGATGCAAATATTAAGTCCATTTGGGAAAGTTAACAGAATCATTGCTGAGGGAGTAAGGAATAGGGACACTCACAATTTCATAGGAGTCCACAGTGGGTGCTTATCGAGTTCTGATGTGCACCTTGTCAAAATCACCAGGAGGCGTCCTCATACTTATGTTACCATCATCCCGATCACGTCTTAGTAATTAGGACTACTCAGTTTTCAACAACCGACATCAACTTCATCTAAAACCACATCCTTCTGTCTGTTCGCACTTGAGTCTTGCTTTCTAGAGAGAAGAGTTGACAGTGAGTGTAATTTTTATTTGCCACTTTAACATTATGTTGCCTCTTGAGCTTAAGTTTTGTAATATTATTCAAGGCATAGCATTGATTTTATAAAATATGTAGTAATTTCACCTTCACACATGAAGTATATGAGAACCATAAAAAAGTAACTATGACAACAAATACTATTATAACCTACTTCAGGATGGCAGAGTGCGTGAGCATGCCGATCTTTGGCAGGAATTACTTGTCTCTGATGAGACATAAATACCCCGCCAGAAATTTTATATTCATATACATACATTAACAAATCTTTCTAAAACAGAAGGCAGAAAGAGCCAGAGAGGGCTACACGGATTATCTTGCAGACACACATAGGCAGATTAATATGGTTTAGAAATAAAATATCTAAGTTTTGAGGCTGGAGAGACTGCTCAGTAGTACTTGTTATTCTTGCAAAGGACTCGGGTTCAATTCTAAGCACCCCATGGTGGCATAACTCTCTTTACCTCCAGTTTCAGGATACACAGACATACATGCAAGCAAAAGACTCATACAGATAAAATAAAAGCAATCTAAAAATAATTATGACAGAATTTGGAGTTCAGACGTTAGCACTCTCTAGCTGTAGTTCTGTAGTTCTTTTAAAAATAAACCCTTGAGACTTCCTTTTTCTCATCTGAGACAACTGAGGGGTTTATTCTCTTTCAAACTCACCCTAGAGGTTCATCTTAATCAGAGATAATGTCCTCAATATGGTTTTTAAAAATAGCATAATGATTTTAGTGATCATGTCATCACCACAGTGTGATTATTTTCTAATATTTGTTACTTTCAGGTTTCATGATTAAGGCTAATAAGTATGAAGATATCAATGGCACATAAAAATTTATAGGCGTGATAAAAAAATACCCTGTGAAAGGTTAAATAATCTGAAGTGATTATGTATGAGGAGGAGATGGCCAATAGGTAATCTGATAATTGTCTTCTAGCACTTGAGAGAGTTAATAATGAAGAACAGAAAGGGAAAGGTCAGCATGTATGATCTAAGTTAATAAAACAGAATGACTTTCCAGTAGCAAAACTCACTTCAAAGTAGAATCTGCTTCTAGTGGAGTTGTACAATAACCAACTATGGCAGATATCCTGGTGTCTGGGAACAATTAAGCTTGTCTTGCTGGATTCCAGCCTCTCCATGAACAGAAGCAAAACTCTCCCTCTCGGCTTTGCTCTCTGTGGATATAGGAAGCTGTGTGGACCTAGATTACCATAGTGGGAGGAAGCAAACTTATTTTCCTGGTTGTTATTGTTGACCTGTAGAAAAGAAACAAGCAATGTAAAAGTCACACATTGAATATGGATGACTACACATGTCTACTTCTCTCCTTGAAAAATAAAGTGTCTATTATTTTAAACTTTAAAGTTACAATTTTGCTTATTTATTTTGCATGGATTAGTGTGTACCTATGAGCCACAGCATGCATATAGAGGTGAGAGACAGGTCTCTCCTTACAATTTATGCATCCTGGGGAGTGAACTCAAGTCCCCAGGTGTGGTGGTAAGTTCCTTTCTCCAAGATGCCATCTTGCCAGCCTCCAATTATTACTTTAAAATAAATATTGGAAACAATGTTACTTAATGAGGATAGTAAATAGTACAATAATCTTTTCAAGGTCATGAACAGTGATTTAAATGAACAAAGGTCAAGGATGAGGATTGGGCTACTTAGAGAGATGAGGGAATTGAGCCAATGGAAGGGACTCCAAACGGGATGCACGATGTCTAGTATGAGAAGAAGACTGAGAGAAAACAGAGGAGGCAGGAGATCATGATATAAGTAATTTCCGTTTTAGTAAAGAGCATATAGGATTGATCCTGTAAGCTTTGGAAGCTGTAAAGCATCATCCTTGAATGTCATACATGTTTATAATATATTTTGATCAAATCCACTTCCTAATCTGTTCCTTCCAATAGCTTTTCTGTTTCCCCCACCATTTTTCCTTCCCAGTTCCTTACATTCTCTTTAAAAGAAGAAAAACTCATTCATCAGTTGAGGGACATCTGGGTTGTTTCCAGTTTCTAGCTATTACAAATAAGGCTGCTATAAACATAGATGAGGAAACTTCCTTATGATTCTGTGACGAGGCATTTGGGTGTATACCCAGAAGTGGTATGGCTGGGTCCTGAGGCAAAGCTATTCCAAGTTTTCTAAGATATCGCCAGACTGACCTCCATAGTGGTTGCACAAGCCTGCACTCCCACCAGCAATGGAGTAGGGTACCCCTTTCTCCACACACTCGCCAGCATGTGCTGTCATTTGAGCTTTTGATCTTAGCCATTCTGACAGGTGTGAGATGGAATCTCAGAGTTGTCTTGAGTTGCATTTCTCTGATGATTAAGAATGTTGAGCATTTCTTCAAGTGTCTCTCAGCCATTAGGGATTCCTCCTTTGTGAATTCTCTATTTAGCTCTGTCCCCCAATTTTGATTGGATTATTTGGTTTCTTGGCGTTTAATTTCTTGAGTTCTTTGTAGATTTTGAATATTAGCCCTCTGTCAGATGTGGGGTTGGTGAAGATTTTCTCCCAGTCTGTAGGCTGCCATTTTGTTCGAATTACAGTGTCTTTTGCCTTACAGAAGCTTTTCAGTTTCATGAGGTCCCATTTATTGATTGTTGATCTCAGGTCCTGAGCTGTTGGTGTTCTGCTCAGGAAGTTGTCACCTGTGCCAATGAGTTCGAGGGTTTTTCCCACTTTTTCTTCTAGTATATTTAGTGTGACCGGCCTTATGTTAAGGTCTTTGATCCACTTGGACTTAAGTTTTGTACAAGGTGATAAGTATGGGTCTAATTTCATTCTTTTACAAGTGGACATCCAGTTGGACCAGCGCCATTTGTTGAAGATGCTGTCCTTCTTCCATTGTGCCGTTTTGGCTTCTTTGCCAAAAATTAGGCAGATGTCCCTCAACCGAAGAATGGGTTAAAAAACTGTGGTACATCAATGGAATATTATTCAGCTACCAGGAACAATGAAATTATGCAATTTGCAGCCAAATGGATGGAACTAGAAAGCTCATCCTGAGTGAGCTAACCCAGACTCACAAGGATGCATATGGCATCTATTCACTTATAGGATTTTAGCTATATAGTAGAAGGTATCGATACTACAACTAACACACCAAAGCGAACTTGGACATAGACTTTTTATTTTTTATTTTTATTTTTTTATTTATATATATTTTTTCTATTTTTTATTCTTTTTCATCTGTGTGTCTGCTTATTTGTTTGTTTGTATTTTAGTTCTCTCTCCTGGGCAATGAGACACTTTTCACTGGTGGTACTGCCTCGTAGACCCCCAATGAATGAGGAGGCTCTTGGCCCTCATACAACCTCTCAACTGAGATGAAGGACTGTTATATAAGGACACCCCACCCCAGAGAAATGGGATGGAAGGGTTATGAGGTAAAGAAAAAAATGAAATGTGATGTTTTGGCCTTTTACTACTAATTGTCATAAACTGTTTAGGATAATTAAGAAATGCAAACCAATGGTTATGCAAGCTGGTCATTCTGTTAGGTACTATGACAGCCTATTATAGTTATTTTCTAAGCTAATCAGAAATAAAGCTGCTAAGAGACAAGCAACATCTGCTTATCCTAATATAAGAGATAGATAGGGCCTCTTCAAAAAACTCAAGAGATCTGCAGAATATGCCATTCAAAGATGTTTTCGTAACTTTAGATTTTTTTATAGAGAGACATATCAACTCCTGACAGCACCCCCTATTCTACACCAAGTAGAAGATGAACATCGAAGAATCTCCAGTGGGAGATGATTGAATTAGTCACAAGCCTATCTCTTGGTAGGAAAAGCCCCTTGCTCCAGATGTAGACAGAATGCTGTCCAAAAAGGACAAAACCTGGAAGCAGGTAAGTCGACAGCCTAGCTCTGCCAAGACAGGGTAGGCAAGTCCTTCAAAAACCCTGCTCTACAATCAATGTCTGTCAGAGAAACGGGGCCAAATGACTGAATATCGATGCTGTAATGTATGGAGAGAAAATGGGAACCTTCCATGCAGCCACTGGTATGTCATTTCTTAGTTTGGGAAGTTGCAGGCCCTGTACTTCCTATAACATCAGATATATTTATCCCTCTCAGGTTTCTGAGGTGGTTGAAGAACAGATAGCTAGAGTCTCATAATTAAATTTTGAGTTGTTTAGGAGTCAAGAGAGTGTTATAGACCTAAGAAGATGTTTTTATAATTGTGTTGCAAGTTAGTATGAATGTTGAATTAGATATAGAACTTTAAACTCATGGAGATAGTTAGATAGTAAAATGTTAAAGTCAGGTGCCAAATACATATGGACTGGACATTGGGAATGTAAGCTAAGCCATATAACCCTCATAACTGTGGCCTAATTACCTCTGTTGTTTTGTATTGTATTTATTATTATAAGAGAAAGAGCCATTTGTTGGACTGAAAGGGGAAACTGTAGGGGCAAATAAAATATACCTTAAACTTAAAAAATAGGGAAGTGGATGGGGTTGAGGGTGGGAGGGTGGGACTGGAGGAGGGAATAAGGAGGGGACTGCAGTTGAGATGTAACTTATAGAAATAAAAAATAAAGAAAAAAATATATTTTCATATAATAAAAAAAGAAGAAAACTAACCTCACCGAGTTCACTTAGTCCTACCTGGGTGTGCATGGATACAGGACCACCTGCTGGAGCCCAGATGGCTATCAGAAGTCTCATCCCTGAAGAAAACTTGGCCATCAGTTGTCAAGGCCTTCTCAGTTGAGTCTGAGACTTCATGCTTAGGGTAATGCAAATTCAAACTACTTTTACATTTCATCAGAGTCTTGTAAGAATGACTAAGAGAAAGTATTTCTTAAATTTGAAGATTAATTAGTTGGTCATTCCCTATGTTTAGATCTTTAACACGTTAGTTCATAAAGTTGAGGGGGGTCCTGGAGTAGACCTTGCTAATACTATTTTCTAGATTATGATAGCACTAACCAATCAGGTTTATCTGGGTTAAATTAGACTAAACATTCTCCTGCTAGATCCTTACCTCAGCTTCATGAGGTTAGAATGAATGAGCTGCTAATTCCCAGAATTGCAGGCAGGTGTAGTACAGTATATTGTACTAATTCATGGGCACAGAACTGTTTTATTATACAGTAATATGATCTTATCAGCTAAATTTCTAATTTAAAGACATCTCTAAATAATGGATCACAACCACTGTTTAAACAAAGAAAGAAAAATATGTCATCTGCCCGTCTAGCTGCCTGTATGTCTTTCTATTTCTCCATTTGTCTTTCTATCCAACTATCATCTATGTGTCATTTCTCTATCTTCCAATGTTTTGGTTTTACAGAAAAAAATATTTTCCAAGTTCTCCAAATCTTGATAATAATTAAATTCTTTAGGTAATTGAATGAGAGAATGGATTCAAAGGATGTTTTTGAGGAAGCTGGGGTTAAGGTACGAAGACACATCTTTTAATATTCACAGTAAGGTTTTGCTGTCAGGTAATTCTGAGCTACCTTTATACAACAGCTCTTTGTATTTTTTAATAGTGAACAGATGTGTGTCAGCATGTAACAATGGCAAGACATACTTTTTATTTTGTTTATGTTTTTATGAAACAATGATACAAATCTTATATTTTTTGGTTGTGAGCCTAGCCTTTAATGGCTAAGCAATCTCTTCAGCCTGAAACAAGCAAATCCTTAAAATCCCTGTTTATATTTTCCCAAAGACATTTTATATTGTTACTCAGGGACTACTTGACTTTCAAAATTGAGTGTCTGAAACAATCTTGGGACGTATAAGGCTTCCTCATGAACTAACATTAAATTATAAACTTAATTATATTTCTTATCGAAGGGATTTTTTTTAAATATGAAATTGTCCAGTCCATATGGACTGGACATTGAGAATGTATGCTATGCCATATAACTCTCAGAATTGTGGCCTATTTATTTCAGTTGTTTTGTACTGTATTTATTGTTATAAGAGAAAGAACCATTTGTTGGACTGAAAAAAAATTATGCATTCTGGAGGAAGGGTGAGAGGGTAGGAGGGTGGGGCTGGGAGGGGTGGAGGGAGAGGGCTGTGATGGAGATGTAACTTGAAGTAATAAATAAACATTTAAAAAATATGAAATTGTTATCTGAAAGGAGAAGGAGAAAACATAAAACCAGTCCATATTAATTTGTTCTGGAACTGCAATGATATACAAGTTAAATCACAGTGTTTTTAAATTCTAATGTGGGACATAGTATTTGTCAATGGCTTATAGATTTCCATTTTTTATGTTTATTTATTACTTCCATTTACATTTCTATCACAATCCCCTCCCTCAACCCTCCCTGCCCCACCCTCTCACCCTACCACCCTAACCTCTCCCCCTTCTCCCACCTATCCTACTTCTCTGGTGTGGGGTGCCCTACATATCAGCCCCCTTCAGTTCAGCAGCCATATGAGGGCCAAGAGCTTCTTCTTGCACTGGGAGCCTACATGGCAGCTCCACTAGGGCAAAGTGTCCCACTAACAAGTAACAAGTCTACATTCCTGTTCCTTTCAGTCTGTTGGTTGTAGGATAGTTATCCTGTACTATATGGCTAAAATCCAACTATAAGTGAATAGATGCCATGTGCATCTTTCTGGGTCTGGGTTAGCTCACTCAGGATGAGCTTTTCTAGATCCATCCATTTGGCTGCAAATTGCATGATTTCCTTGTTTCTGATTGCTGACTAGTATTCCATTGTGTAAATGTACCACAGCGTTTTTACCCATTCATTGATTGAGGGACATCTCAGTTGTTTTCATTTTCTAGCTATTAAAAATAAAGCTGCTATTCTTCACTTCTGGCCCTGAGATTTGCAGCCTTGTTGGTTACTCTGACAAACAGCAGCGTTTTGAGATTAGCCATCTAGGCCAAGGCCGAGTTGATTTGGCGGGAAGTGAGAGCTGCCAGTAAGATAATAACTCAGCTTTCCTAACATGCTTCACATACCAGCTTTCTAAAGGACGTGTCATCATTTTGCAGAATGACCCCCAGTGAACCTATGGCTCTATGGCATTTACCTTCTGAGTTCACTCCAAGTTCTTTATAGCCAAGTCTCTGGGAATCATGTTCCTGCAGCTTTGTACTATTAATCTTTTGAAGAAATTTTAGAGGTTTTCATCAGATGGGAGCAGTGGCTTAGAAAAATTGATCCGTTCAAGAGTTTAGGAGGTAAATCACTGGATATTGCCTAGTATCCTAGGATAGTCTTTTCTTTGTTTCTACTGTTTATCATGCCTTAGGCTATTCTTGATTGAAGCTGCAGTATTCCTACGTGTTTAAGTAAATTCAGAGAAGTGTGACTTTGCTTGATGGTCATAGGATCTACTTTTATTAACTTGTGTGAAGGAAGTGTTAGGTGATGAATCTAACATGTTCTGCGAAACATGTCATCTTCATTCCACAGAGACACTGGTTATTCTCTCATCTTATCTTGAAAGCAAGACAAACTCTTGGGATGTGAGTTGGCACAGAAGTCTATGGAGATTAACATGCAGAAGAACAGAAAGCTTCTCTCCCATATCTCTCGGTATCTTTGAAATATCATCTTTCACTGTCATAAAACAGTATAAAAATCATCTCATCTTAAAGTACCCCACTGTCACCTGAACTCAGTCTGAATGTGCCTAGGGAAGCAGAAACATGGTTGATATGTTCCTATTGTAGTGTTTCTATTAAGAAGCTGATTCGTGCCCATGTCCCTGGAGCTCTTCTGGTGGTTATCGTGGCAGTTTTGAGACAGGTAGCCCAGGTGGGCCTTGAACCCCTGCTTTCCCTGCCTCCACTTCCGTATTGCAGGAATTATAGCTAGGTGTCATCGTGCCTAGCTTCCAGATCTCTAACTGGTTTTCTTTCTTTTTTTTTTTAACTAGAAAATTTCAATTTGTATTTTAAGCATATTTTTTTATTGTGTTTAAGTAAGCCTCTGCACAAGAAGTTTAGCTTTATTCTCCTGGGGAACCAAAGTTAGAAATGCCTACAAGTGACCTAGGAACAATGTTTCCTACTGACCCTCCTTAAATTCTTGATGATCTCTGTTAGTTACTATTTTCTTTTTTTTATATATATAAGTACTTTATTTTTTTTTCTTCAAGTTACATCTCAGTCACAAACCCTTCCCTATTCCCCCTTCCTGTCCCACCCTTCCACCCTCTTCCCCCCCAACAGCTTCCCTTTTCAATCCAACAAATGGTTCTTTCTCTTATAACAGTAAATTCTATACAAAACAGCAGAATTAAATATGCCACATTTATGAGAGTTAAATGGCCCAGTATACCTTCCCAATGTCCAGTTCATACATATTTGGCCCCTGACTTTAACCTTCTACCTTCTAACCATCTCCATAACCATAGAGTTTAAAGTTCTATAACTGAGTCAGCTTTCATACCAACTTGCATCACTATTATAACCATCTTCTTAGATCTAGAACGCCCTCTTGATTCCAAAACAACTCAAAATTCAGCTATGAGACTCAAGCTGTCTATTCTTCAACCACCTCAGAGAGCTGAGAAGAATAGATCTTTGTATATTGATACAAAATTAAAGGTAACGCTTCCTAATGGTATCGTACCTAGAGATACTTAAAAATGAAATGTGAAGCTCTGGCCTCTTGATACCAACCATCTTAAACTGTTTAGGATAGTTAATAAAAACAAACTCCTAGTCATGCATGCATGTCACCTTGTTAGCTACTATGACAGTCTATCACAGATATTCTCTAAGCTACTCAGTAATCAAGTTGTTAAGAGACAAGCAACATTTGCTTATCTAAATACAAGAGATAGATAGGGCATTTTCAAAAACCCCAAGAGATCTGCAGAATATGGCATTCAAAGATGTGGTCTTAAATTAAGATTTTTTTTTGATATCGTGACATATCAGCTCCTGACAGCACCCCCTATTCTACTCCAAGTAGAAGAAAAGCATCGAAGAACCTCCAGTATGAGATGGTTGAATTAGTGGCAAGCCTATCTCTTGGCATGTAAAAACTCCTTGCTTCAACTTCAGACAGACTGCTGTCCAAAAAGGACAAAACTTGGTAGCAGGGAAGTCGACAGCCTAGCTCTGCCAAGACAGGGTAGGTTAGTCCTTCATAACCCCTGCTCTACAATAAATGTCTGTCAGAGAAACAGGATCAAAAGGCTAAAGACTGATGCTGGAATGTATGGAGAGAAAATGGGAACTGTCCAGGTAGTCACTGGTTTGTCATTTCTTAGTATTGGAAGCTGCAGGCCCTGCACTTCCTATATAATCAGATATATTTATCCATCTAACTGGTTTTCAAGTGAATTTTGAAATAAAATTAAAAAGTAACAGGTATATCTGTATAGAATCAATAGAAAACAATACTCTGGTAGTTAACAAACCTAATGACTTATAGGGTATCTCTTTTCCATTTACATATAATAATTTTTGATATTAAGTAATCTGCAAAACGTTTATTTTATTTTTGCTTTCACTACTTTCAGCAGTGGTGGGGTTTGAACTCAGGGCTTCACAAATGCTGAGTAAAACATCTCCATCCCCAGTTCAGCTGGTGCCCAGCAGCCATGTTGGGTGGATCACACACCAGTAAACCCAGCTCCAGAGAATCTGAGGTTCTCTTCCATCCATTTGATCTTTTCTTAACATTGGATAATATTTAAGAAATTACATTTCTTTTAAAAATATTTATTTATTATTTGTTACATCTCCATCACCATGACCTCTTTCCACCCCTCCCAGTCCTGCTCTCTTCTCTCACCCTCTACCCCCTATCTCTTCCATCCCACTCTTCTGGAGTGGAGTATTCCTACATAAAATCCCCTGCCCCAGTTCAGCAGTCATATGAGGGCCAAGAGCCTCCTCTTACACTGAGGATCTACAAGGCAGCACTACTAGGGCAAAGTGTCTCATTGACAGGAAAAAAAGTCTATGTCCATGTTCCCTTTGGTACATTGGTTGTAGTATAGTTATCCTGTACTGTATGGCTAGAATCTGACTATACGTGAATAGATGCCATATGCATCGTTCTGAATCTGGGTTACCTCACTCAGGATGAGCTTCTCTAGTTCCATGCATTTGGCTGCAAATTGTATGATTTCATTGTTTCTGATGGCTGAGTAGTTAGTAGTCCATTGTGTAGATGTACCCCAGTTTTATAATCCATTCCTGGGCTGAGGGACATCTGGGTTGTTTCCAGTTTCTAGCTATTACAAATAAGGCTGCTATGAACATAGATAAGGAAACATCCTTGTGGTTGGGTGAGGAATCATTTGGATGTATACCCAGAAGTGGTATGGCTGGGTCTTGAGGTAAAGCTATTCCAAGCTTTCCAAGATATTGCCAGATTGATTTCCATAATGGTTGTACAAGCTTGCACTCCCACCAGCAATGGAGAAGAGTTCCCCTTCTCCACAACCTCTCCAGCATGTGCTTCATTTGAGCTTTTGATCTTAGCCATACTAACAGGTGTGAGATGGAATCTCAGAGTCGTCATGAGTTGCATTTCTCTGATGATTAAGGATGCTGAGCACATCTTCAAGTGTGTCTCAGCCATTAGTGATTTGGATGGATGGAACTAGAGAAGCTCAGCCTGAGTGACTGAGAAGGATGCACATGGCATCTATTCACTTATACTCAGATTTTAGCCATATATTACAGGATAACTATACTAAAGCCAATGCACTGAAGGGAATAGGAACATAGACTTTGTTACCTGTCAATGAGACACTTTGCCCTAGTGGTGCTGCCTTGTAGGCCCCCAGTCAATGAGGAGGCTCTTGGCCCTCATATTACTGCTGAACTGTGACGGGGACTGTTATGTAGGGACACTCTACTCTGGAGGAGTGGGATGGAATGGATAGGGGGTAGAGGATGGGAGGGGAGGAATGTGAGGAGTGTAAAGAGGGTACTTTGATGGAGATGTAACCTGAAGTAATAAATAAACATTAAAAAAACAAAATAACATTGTCATACATTTTTATTTGTATCATAGTCTTGCTTCTTTCTAGCACTTGGACATTATCTTTAGAATCTGGGCATATCCTTTTGTTAATTTCTTCTGATTTTTATAAAATGTTGGTATTTTAAACCTCTATATAGAAATGGAATTAATGTGTCTAGATCTTTCATTTTGTTTTCTTTCAAAAGCTTGCTATAAAATAACATAGGGCTGATGTTAAGAGATCTGACTTGGCCCATGTGCAAAGCAGTATTTTTTTGTTTCTTCCTGCATTTTTTTTATTTCTTCAAGATATATCTCAATCATAATCTCCTTCGTTCTCATCTTCCAGTCTCACCCTCTTACCTTCTTTCCCCTCACCCTCTTATCTGCTTTCTTTCTTTCTTTTTTTTTTTTTTTTTTAGCTTAAGGTGTATCTTTTCCCCCCAACAGCTCAGGTTAGGCAAGTCCATAATTCCTGCTTTACAATTCATGTCTGACAGAGATACTGGGCCAAAAGGCTGAAGATAGATGCTCTAAAGTATGGAGAGAAATTGAGGACTGTCCAGGTAGCCAGTTGTCTGTCATTTCTTAGTTTTGGAAGCTGTTGGCTCTGCACTTCCTGTATAATCAGATATAGTTATTCTTCTCATGTCTCTAATGTGGTTGAAGACTAGATAGTTATAGTCTCAGAGTTAAATTTTAAGCTGTTTAGGAAATAAAAGGATATTCTAGGTCTAAGAAGATGTTTTTAAGTTGGTAATGCATGTTAGCATGGAAACTGAATTAGGTATAGAACTTTAAACTCATTGAGATAGATCAATAATAGAATATTAATATCAGTTGCTAAATATCTATGGACTGGACATTGGGAATATATGTTATACCTTATAATTTTCATAATTGTGGCCTAATTATTGTTTTGTATTGTATTTATTGTTTTAAGAAAAAGAGCCATTTATTGGGTAAAGCAGTATTTTTATAGAACAGAGAATATGTCCTTCTTTAGCGTTCATCTGCTTTTGTGCATGTATTTTCGACTTGTTTTTCAATAGGAATATGATTACAATGCAAGTGTGTATGTGTGTGTGTCTGTCTGTCTGTCTGTGTTTGTGTTTCTGTAGAAAATTTGGGATTTCCTTGGTCCACCAAGCCAAACTACTTCATAAAATGGGATTCCAGTTCATTTTACCTCTCTAAGAACAGATCCGCACAACTGGTTGGCATGATGAAATGTACAGCCTGCTGCATCAGTTCCTGAGGACACTATTACCCTGCTTGCTACATAAATCATGGCAGGGCAAGCCAGGGATCAGTCATTCAAGCCAGGCACACAAAATGGAGGTAGTAGAGTCCAGGCCCCAGAGCTGTGATCTGGAAGCACCTCTCCCAACAGAATGTCATTAAGAATGGTAATGAATGGGGGAAGAGCTCAGACAACTGTTGATCCTCAGGAATGGGAAAGCTTACATTAGGATGAGATAAAATAATGTTTTTCCCCCTAAAGGGAGAGTATCATGTCTGTGACTGCCATCTCTGTTTTCCATGCTGTGAGCTTTTATAGACGGTTTAAACATCTGGTTGAGGTCTGTGCCTCCCATCTCATATGATAAGGGACTCTGGCATTAACATCACAGTTACTTTAAGACTTGTCTTACTGATTTTAATTCTAAACACTGTATATCTCAGAGTGAAAGATCTAGATACGATAAACTGTAACTTTAGTTGGTATCTGTGGCACAGTATGAGGGAGTTGAATGATAAATTTATTCTATGAGACAAATGTCTTTTGTAAATAGAAATTACTTCTAGAACAGAGAGCTGTTATTACTGAGCTATAAGTTAGAGAGTGACATGGAAGCTGTACAGGAAACTCATTTGCTTCTTTATTATGTCTCATTACACTGATAGATGCCACATGTCTTCCATGGGCAATTTTTTTTCTGATTGGCTAGCAATTATGGTTATTGTTATTCATGATATGACATATCACAAATATGTTGTATCACAATATTTTGGATAGCAGCTATTTTGCTTGTAATCATATGAACGAGATATTATTCTATTTGGCTTCATGTATGGAAAAAACATTATGATTTAGTGGATTTAGGCTTGTTAGTGAAAAGGAAGAAAGGTTTCTTGGAATTTGAATTTTCATAGCAAAAGACAGTATCTCACAGTAGCACTGACTGGCTTTGTGTTTCTTGCTTCTGTCTGAAACCCATGGGCTCTGGCAAAGAAGTCACTGGAACAAGAAATGATCCAATGACAAGGATTAAGCAAGTCAAATTAAGGATGATGTTGACGATTGTGAATATATCAATAGTTCAGCTGTATAGAGTAGCCACTGTTGACATTTTAAATGCAATATACTGCTTTCTTCATTTTAAAGATGCAGTGTTTGAAGGCTATAAAGGTCAAGGTCATTTTTCAAGCTCATGAATGGGAAGATAAGGACGCAAGTCAGGTAGTGTGAACCAAGGCTTGCTCTCTCAGTTGTCACATTGGTACCCATATTATTCAAGATTTTTTAATAAATCCTATAGTTAATGACACATCCTAATTAATGCATGATGATAAAAGGAATAAGGAGCAAAGGAACAGTGGCCATATGTGTACACATGTGTATTTCATTAATTATGAGATTTCTTTTTCTTTTTAAAATAAATTTATTATACAAAATTACAAAACAACAGAAATATAAAACTTGGCCTTTTCTCACAAACTGTATAAGATGTTCTAGTAAGTAGTTAAGATGTTTTTGTGACAACATTTAATTTGCAAGATTTTTTTTAAATTAATGTGCTCAACTGAGTACTTTATTTCCTACTTTGGATGTGTTCCTCATTTGATCTGCTGCTGTTTACAGGAGTCATACGATATCATTCTTAATGAATCCCATTTTGTTCTAAAAACAAAGAGAAAAACAAAAACCACGAAGCACTTCTTTGATCCCTTTGGGAAAGCTAATACAGAGAGACTCATCCAAAGCGTTTTTTTTTTTTTTTCAGACTTGAAAATTGGCAAGGCATTTTGTTTATAAGACTTTGAAAACCAAACAGATTTACATATAAGGCTTTTCTAACTTTGTTTTGCTAATGTGGTGTCACTTAGGAAGCCATGGAACCTCACACAGAAAGCTCCAGGGGAATATTTGTCTGAGAAAATATTGATGATGACAAGGCAAGGATTTTCCAGGTTAGAACCCTGAGATATAATTTACACACACACACACACACACACACACACACACACACACACACACACA
>CAJQZJ010032473.1:16047356-16184206 GCA_907164525.1 Lophiomys imhausi
CACACACACACACACACACACACACACACACACACACACACACACACTTAACCTTTTTTAGCTATAAAGCTGCACAAAGATGTGGACCTGAGTTTGCATCTCCAGCTCCCAAGTGAAATGTTGGACTCCTTAGAGCTTACCTGCCAATCAGCCTAGAATTCCAGTGTGGGCAGTTAGGGACCTCTGGAGTTTTCTGGCTAGCAAGTCTAGACAATCAGTTATCTCAGGGCTCAGTGAGAGAGAAGCTGTCTCAAAAGATAAGTTGGAGAATGATAGAGAAAGAAACAGACACTTACTTACCTGCACAAATGTGTGTATAAACACACATAAAAATATAGAAACCAGTGGATTTTAGTGTTTTTACTTGATAGTACAACCTTAACCATTATGTAATCCTAAAGTATTTTTATCATCCCTCCCCAAAAAAAAGCCTTTGCCCATTAGTAGTTGCTTGCCCCCTCCCCAAACCTCCAAATATCATAATTGAAGTCACTTCCAATATACTTTCCCTCTAGGTTCCCAGTCTTCGTGTTAGCAGAAATGGAATAGCTATGTAGTTTCACTTGGTATTCTCATATCATTAGTTATCTGTGTCACAGAATAGGTCTACATGATTCTCTTCCCCTGCTAAATGGTATTTCGTTGTGTGGATGTGCTGCAGTTTATGTAGCCATTATTTAGGTGATGGATCTTTGATTCATACTAAAATTGTGACCAGCAGGAGCATGAATGCAGTTTGTGCTAGCTTCTAGCTGGGGATGGATGACAATAGTGACCAATCTTTCTTTTTCATATTGTATAAAATCATACCTTATGAGATGACCATACTTTTAGATAAATGAGAACCTGACCTCTGTAGTTCTGAGAACAGAATTCTTCAAGCCTTCTTTATTCAGTAAAATGGCTCAGCAAGTTTGTCCAACATTTGCTGATAAAATTTCCATGTGTAGAAAAATCCCCTCTCAGGAAAACAATCATAAAGGTATAAAAGGAAATATCTCTTTGCACTACTATCTACCACATTAAATCTGAAAATAAATCAATATAGTTTTATGAAACCAAAAGTGTACATTACCCAAAGTTTTTCATTGTCTGTGGTGAAATACCCATGCTCTCAGAAAGAGAAACACATATTTCAATGTATAATGACTTTGTGATCTATGAAAGTATTTAACAAGTAGCAACACAAGAAAGTGGAGTCACAGCAAATCACGAGCCCCTAGAACATAACTCCCAGTACTTCTGTACTGACTCTAGAACTTGACCATAAAGAGGGTGACCAAGGGTGAAAACATCCTCCATCATGTGAGCACACTCCTTTGAGTCACACCGCATGCTCAATGACCCAAGGCCTTAGCCCATGTGTGGAGATGACATTGGTGCTTCCTGCTTAGAGAATTCTGTTAAGGATTTGCTCTGTGATGCTGCTTTACAGTAGCTTCACCTGAGATAACAACAAAGATGATGAGCTGACTGTAGGTGCTCTTCCCTGAGTTTGCCAGGTGCTTTGTGCCTACATTTAACTCTATAATTCTCCAATGTAAGTTTTGTTATCACTACTTTACAAGCTGGAAATGTCAATGAAGTGAAAAGTTTTTGTCACCGTGAGAAAGCTAACTGGAATTTAAACACCAGTGGAGGTGTCTCCCTCTTTGAACCAGGAAGAAGTTAGCAGATGTTTGACCTCAAAACTGTAGACACTAGTTGCCAGCATCTAAGAGGACAAACACCCAACCTCCACCCACAGCATGAACCTGTTCCAACTGCTTTTGTTAAGTATCCTGTCCCTTTAAGCTTGTACTTGGGGCTTATTTTCACCATGCTATGATCATAGGGTAGTCTTAGCATACAATATCTGTTTCTTTTAAATGTGTTTTGCCTATATATGAGTCTGTGCATCACATGTGTGCAATGTCCGCAGTGAACAGAAGAGGGCCTCAGATACTCTGGGACTAGAGTTACAGACGATTCTGAGCTATCATATATATGAGTTTTGCAAATTGAATTCAGGTCCTATGAAAGAATAGCCACCATAACTCTTAACCACTGACCAATCTCTTCAGCTCCAGTTGATAGCATTTTAATGGGAACAATTTAAGAAGCATTTTCTTTCCATTCTTTAAGTGCTCAGTTTAGAGACTCTAGAACCATTCTACATTTTATTTTTCCTTTGAGGAGTCTTGAGTTATTCCCTAATCTTGCTTCTTGGTTGCTCTGAAGGATAAAGAGTACTCATTCTTAAGGGAGAATGGAAAAGGTATGGAGTTCCTTAAGATTGGAGCCTATAAGGTACCTTTCTCTCTGTAGATCTCTTATACTCTGTTTTCTTTCAAGTCTGTGAGGAAAAGAACTTCAAATGCATTGTTACCTATATCCAAAAATACACCATATAACCATATTTCCTATATGCAACATTAAAAGCATCAGAAATTCCTTTCATACTTACTTGAGCCAGCATAATAGTTATTTTTAACGGTAATGCTTTTAGGACTAATCTTCCACTACATATTTTCAGTATATAATGTATTTTATGATATCCAGCCCAGTTCCCTGATTAATGTTGCCTGCCCTTTAAGCCATTTGCTTCTAGAACCTTCTTTCATGATAAGTTTCTAAATGTCTTCCCTCTCTTTTATTCCTTCATATAATAGGACATGTCTTTTCCTCACCAACGTTGAGGATATTCCCAGCTTCCCTGAGCTCCACTACTTCTCCTTTTCTGTCTTCCCTGGTCCTCCCTCTTTTTCCTCTTCTGTAGTATGCTGACATGCAGTCATTAGGGTGCTCTTCAATTTCTGTATCCTCTGGTATACTGTCATAGCATCTCATATGAAGGGCCATCTCACATTGTCCGGACTCTTAAAGTATTCTTCATGTACCCTCACCCTGCATCTGTGACTTACACTGTATATAGTGGACTTCTCAGAGCTCATGTTTCACCATTAGCAAGGAGGACTGAATGGAAGAGGATGTGCTTATGAAGTTCAATGAGTCTTTAGTTGGTGGAAGGCCAAGAACAGTGATGATGAAGGCATTGTGGAGGGTGAACTGTTCTGTTTATGTTTTTAGCACTAACTCCCAGGAACAGAAGCCTTTTTATCTTTCTTCATAGAAAGCAGATGATCACTGCCTGACCTCCCTTCTGCTCTGTAGTTCACACTTCCCTCTAAGGACTTCTCTGAAGTACCATGTATCAAAAAGCTTTAAGAAGAGGTAACAGATCCAAAATACTGCACTTGATTTGCCTCTGTGTGTGTGTGTTTACTTTTAATTCTATAATCTGTTTTGCAAAGTGTTTTTTACCCCATTTTGTAAGTGGAGAAATTAAGGGTAATTAATTCACATTCATTAAATACATGAAATGAAACTGTTAAATCTAGTCTTTAAAGCATTATTAAACTCTGAAGCCAAACTGCCTTGGCCTCCAGACTTTCTGAGGCACCTAGAGTCTCCCATTTTCAGATTCTTGTGGTCAGAGAATGGAGAAATCTATATACAATCTCAGCCACTGCTGGACTCTGGTCTGTAGTGGGAGTAGGCAGCACACTCTTGATCCACATGGTCACTGCGGATGTTTAGCTGTTCTCTGGGATTCCATCTGTGGAGCTGCTCACCAGCTGATAGGCTTATGTCACAATGTTTGGAGCTTCATTGTGTCACTGTTCACAAGTCTTTCCTTTGCATTTCCATATCAGTCATCTCTCTTTACCCTCAAGGAGAGCTCTAATTATAAGACAGCTGTGGTATCTTTATTTTTCTAGTACTGAAATCAATACTTAGGGTTTAGTTTACCTGCCTAGTTAACATCAGAGTACGGGTCTTACAGTGATCTGTTCATATGTGTTCTTCCTTGCCTGCTAACATATGGTATGGCCACTGGATTCATAATAAGCATGCTGTGACTTTCCTTCTTGTGAACAAATATGTTCTCACTGGCCATAGGCACCATGGTCCTTATTGGCTGATCATCCTTCCCCTGTGTCTTAGTTAGGATTTCTATTGCCATGAAGAGACAACATGACTGTGGTAAGTCTTACAAGGAAACATTTAATTGGGGTTGTACTACAGAGTTCAATGCACTGTCATCATGGCAGGCAGACATGGTGCTGGAAAGGCAGCTGAGAATTCTACATCTGGATTGGTGGGCAGCAGGAAGAGAGTGAGACACTGGACCTGGCTTGAGCATCTGAAACCGCAGAGCCCACACCCAGTGACACATTTCCTCCAACAAAGCCACTCTTACACCAACAAGCCCACAGTTCCTAATAGTACCACTCCTTATGGTCCTATGGGGCCATTTTCATTCAAACCATCACACTCTGTTAGGCACTGGAGCTTTAATTTGCTCTAGCAGCAATCTCTTCTGACACTTGCCCACCATTAGTGGTTAGTGATGGACAAAAATCCTAACTGCTCACTCATTTCAAGGTGTGTCTAGCTAGGAGTCTAGGGCTTCACTCGCAAAGTATCTCTGCTTCTTCCCGGTGTGTTACTTAACTTTGTCCGGAAAACTCCATCTATGGTGACAGACAGCATCTACTGTCCAAAGTAACAGTGTCTTTTTAGACGGCTTTACCTCTCACATTCAAGCTTTAACCAGAGGCTTCTAAGCATTGCTCTGTTCCTTTTCTAGGCTAGGCCACATTTCTTGACACAACAGAAACATGGACCTTCTTTCTATATTATCCGTTAATACACTGAGCACCACACAAGCAAGCATAATAAGTAAATAAACACACAAGAGAAATAGACAATAAATTTAAGATGAGCTGAGAAAATACGAAAATGCGTGTTGTGCATTTTGTGCACTGTGTTCAATTCTGGAACATTCAGATGAGCTCTTTATCCTCTATTTTAATACCTGTATTTAAAACACAGATCCAAAGGACTGGGATTCCCATAAAGTGTTTTCTGCCTGAGACACAAAGTCTGTTCCTAATTCGTAGAATATAAAGCTTTATTAATTGAAATACATATTTTACAAGTTGACAATTGGTTTTTGTATGTATGCCAGCTCACTAACATATAAGTTGCTTTTCTCATCAAAAATGCCTGACAAAACAACTTAAGGAAGTGAGGAATACTTTTGACTCACAGTCGAAGTGTAAGGATGCTCAGGAAGGCATGACAGCCAGAGCTTGAGACACAGTTGGTCATATTATATCCAAAATCAGAAGGTAGAAAGCAATGAATACTGGTGTTCCACTCACTTTCTGATTTTTTTAAATCACCCATAGAATTGCTGCCTGCATTTAAGATGAGGGTTCTCAACTCAACCCAATCAAAACCTCTATAACAGACATACTCATAGGTTTATTTCTATAACAGACATACTCATAGGTTTATGTACTAGGTGATTCTAGATCCTGCCAACTTGTTACTGACGGTCTAGGTCTGCGTTAGGTAATATATATATGTATGTATATATGTATATATATATATATATATATACATATATAGATATAGATATAGATATATCAATTTAATCAATTTACCTAACTAGGCTTCTATTATTTCCAGCATTACTTGTCATATTTCAACAAAAACACTTAGATGAGTGTCATTGTCCTCGGATGCTGACAGATGCAGAGGACAACTCTATGTGTATCCTAGCTGAGGCTGCTATAATTAAATGTCATGGGCTGGATAGGATAAACAGAATATATTATTTTTCATAGTTTTAGAAACTGAGCAGTCCAAAATCAAATTGCTTGTCCTGTACTAGCCCTCTTCCTGACTTGCAGAAAGGCTATCAGTGCATTTGCATTTATGCAGTCTCTTCTCTGTGTATACTCAGAGACTGATCCCTGGTGTCTCTTCTAAGAACAACAAGCCTTTCTACAGGGTCCCTGCCATCATGACTTCATCCAAACCTAACCAAAAACTGGTTAAATGGCTCCATATTCCCTTCCCACATAAGGAAGGAACTTCCGATTCTCAAAACCCCCATTAAAGCTGGTAAGGTATGATGATGCTTGTACTTCCAGCAATCTGAAGCCCCACACGGGATCACCTGGACAAGTTTCTAGACTAAACGGACTTGTGAACGCCTGGTGCAGGGAGACACCTTGCCTCAGTGAATAAGGTGGAAAACAATCAAGGAAGACACCTAAGTCAACTTCAGGCCTTCATACATGTACTCATGAGCACATGTGTTTCATACACATGCAATATATATATATATATATATATATATACACACACACACATTTCACACACACACACACACAGAAAAAACACATACACAAGCAATACATAAATAGTAATTGCTTCCCACAGCCCTTGTCCCTTAATACTATCACATTAAAGGCTCCAACATACACTCCTGGAGTGGACACAGAACATTTAGTTTGCTTACTGTGTCAACAAATTGAAATTATAATTTGGCATTACCGTACAGTTTGTCCTAAACATTTCCTATGTAAAGGTAAGTGTTGGGGTTAGATAAATTAGATTTAGAAAATATATAGGGGTTTCTGATACTGTCTCTTAGTTCGGGGCATGAAGAGCATTATCAGCATGTGGACTAAAAACAGGAAACAAACAGGAGACTTAATAGACTGAAAAACAAGGTTGAAGTCAGGAAAAACAGGAAAGACTCAATAGACTGAAAAACAAGGTTAAAGTCAGGAAAACAGGAAAGACTTAATGGACTTAAAGAAACAAAGTATCTGGCCTAACATTGTTTTCAGCTGCTAAGTGGGCGGAGCCCAAATTAAGCTGAAACAGAGTTCCTCCTATTTAAGGACAGTGCATGGAGCCCAGAAAGAGAAGAGGCCCCTGATGCTAGAGAGCTCCAAGAGTCCTGCTGAAAAAATGGCTGGCCATTGATGGCCAGCTCTCTCCCTGAAGCAGAAAGAAGCCGGTGAGCAAAGAAAGCCTGAGCAAGACACCAAAAGGCCAAGGACTGGACCCTGTGGCTCAGCTTTTGCCTAGAGGGGTTTGATCTGTCCGAACAGTGGCCTAAAGGAAATTGTGCCTGGCTTTAAGGACTGAGGCAGAGCAGCTGAGTTCCTGATTCAAAAGAAGTAAGTTGGCCTGCAGACAGCTGGGGTCTCCCACAGAGAAGAAAGCATGAAGCCTTATTTAAGGTGAGACTGCAATAACCAACAAACCCTGACGAACCTGTATCTGAGAGATCCAGAAGAAGGACTGCTAAGTGCATTAAAGAATCTACAACAAAGACTGTGTTCCTGACGACTGAGGACCTGCCCCAGAGACTGTATCATTCTAAAAGGTTAGAAATATAATTATCAATAGGTTTAGTGGATAGGTTAAAGGGGTTGTAGGAATTTATAGGATTAATAGTTAAGAAATAGTTGGTGTTTGTTATAAGTGAATTTAGTAATAAATAAATAAGTGTTAAATAATAATTTAAAAGTTCGATTACAGGTAAGGCTTTGAACCTTGCCACCAAGGTGAGTTATCAAGTTTTTGAATGTTCCTTCATCTTTGGATGTTAGCTCTTAGAAAATATTTATTTTAATGTGCATGAGTCTTTTGCCTCCTAGTGTGCCTATGTACCGCATGACAGGCAGTGGAGGCCAGAAGAGTATAGACTGGGACTGGAGTTAGAGACAGTTGTGAGCCACCATGTGAGTGCTGAGAATTGAACCTGGATCCGCTGTAATAGCAGCCAGCTCTCTTAACTACTGAGCCATCCCTCCAGTTCCTGAAATGAGGTTGTCAATATGTGAGGTTGAAAAATCATTCATGAGATCAGTAAATGTGTACCACTTATTTCTCAGGAAATAGGTACATGGTCACTGTTGTCTGTGCTCACTTTCTATCTGGACTGGTGGTCTTTCTCCTTTATTTATTTTTTTGGAAATGCTTATATATGAAAACTAGTCATTTGCATAGGCTTTAAGTAGTTTTTCAAGCCTATCTTTTATGTTTTGATTTTTGTTAATATGCATTTTTATGTTGAGGTAAAAATATTTTCTTCTGTACTATCTATAGGCAAAGGTAATAAAATATTTCTGTCACATTTATTTTTAGAACATTCTAGACTTTTTCCTTGTGTTAAAGTTGTTGGGACTTTCCAACTGTTATTACATGCATTATGAGAAAGGACCCACTATTTTGTTTTTATTTTATTGTTTTTTTCCTATCCTTTTAATTATTTCTTACCCAGTTAGCCTCTGTTGATATCTTCAGGCGAGGGGAAAAGACAGATCTATTAAATAAGAGAAAAAAGGCCTCTTAAAAATAAAAACAGTGATAAAACAATGTGATTCCATATGATGACATGCTGATTTTTTTATTGTAAGTACCATCTGAGTAATTAAGATCAGAATGCTCATGCACACATGCATATGTGTATATGCATGTTTTAATTACCAGAATTAGCTATATACTAGTCCTGTTAATCATTTAGCTCTTCTGTTTAATTTGCTTCATCTACATATTCATTTAAATAGTCCAAATGAATTATCTCAATCAGCCAGGAATGGCAGCAGTATTAAGGTTCTATTGTAACACAGTACATGTGAAGTGTCATTGCCTCTGCTGTGTGCTCTGACTGTAATGATGCTCTGCACTGGAAGCCTTGAGTAGAAATGTCTATTTCCTCCTTATATGATCTCCTTTGTGAAAAACTTTTCATTCCCCAGGAGAGCTCTGAAGTCCTTAGCAGAGAGACCATGCCTTATATTTTTATTTGATCTACTCAGAAAACACTTACTGAGTGTCTGCCATAGCCAAGCAGAATCCTGGGATTGAGAGAAGCAAAGGGTGGAAGGATAAGTCTTGCCTTCAGGGAACATAGGGTGTAGTGGCAACATGGACAGAAACATTAACACTGAGTGATATTGCAAATGACAGCCCCATTCCTAAAATCTACAGATCAGAGGAAGGCTATCCAATTTGGACTAGCAAGGGTGGCTGTCTCAAGGAGATAAAATGTAATGACAACTTCCATTTAGACTGAGTACTAGGCAAATTATGGTCTGTAAAATGGTTTAAGAAAATCCTTACCAGCATCTTACTTCTGTTTACATTGTAAGCACTATGTCTTAAAGTTGTTGGAGTATCACTTACTTAACTTGCATTTTTCCTGGAAGAAGAAAAGAAATACTCTCTCCCTGAGAGCCTATATAAACTTGAATTTGCAAAACTATTAGTTTTTTAATTTTTTAATGTTTATTTATTACTTTAGGTTACATCTCCATCATAGTACCTCTTTCCACACCTCCCAGTCCCGCCCTCCCACCCACTACCCCATCTCTTCCATCCCGTTTCTCTGGAGTAGAGTGTGCCTATATATCCATCCCCTGCCCCAGATCAGCAGTCATATGAGGGCCAAGAGCCTCCTCATACATTGGAGGCCTACAAGGAAGCACCACTAGGGAAAAGTGTCTCATGGACAGGTTAAAAAAGTCTATGTTACTGTTCCCTTTGTTGCATTGGTTGTAGTATAGTTATCCTGTACTATATGGCTAAAACCAAATTATAAGTGAATAGATGCCATGTGCATCCTTCTGAGTCTGGGTTACCTCACTCAGGATGACCTTCTGTAATCCCATCCATTTGGCTGCAAATTGTGTGATTTTGTTGTTTCTGATGGCTGAGTAGTATTCCATTCTGTAGATGTACCACAGTGTTTTTATCCATTCCGTGGTTGAGGGACATCTGAGTTGTTTCCAGTTTCTAGCTATTACAAATAAGGCTGCTATGAACATAGTTGAGGAAATGTCCTTGTGGTTTGGTGAGGAATCATTTGGATATATACCCAGAAGTGGTATGGCTGGGTCTTGAGGTAGAGCTATTCCAAGTTCTCTAGGATATCTCCAGACTGATTTCCATAGTAGTTGTACAAGCTTGCACTCCCAACAGCAATGGAGGAGTGTTCCCCTTTCTCCACAGCCTTGCCAGCATGTACTGTCATTTGAGTTTTTGATCTTAGCCATTCTGACAGGTGTGAGATGGAATCTCAGAGCTGTCTTGAGTTACATTTCTCTGATGATTAAGGATGTTGAGCATTTCTCCAGGGGTCTCTGAGCCATTAGGGATTCCTCCTTTGTGAATTCTCTGTTTAGCTCTGTTCCCCATTTTTTGATTGGATTATTTGGTTTCTTGGCATTTAATTTCTTAAGTTCTTTGTAAATTTTTGATATTAGCCCTCTGTCAGATATGGGGTTGGTGAAGATCTTTTCCCAGTCTGTGGGTTGCCATTTTGTTTGAATGACAGTGTCTTTTGCCTTACAGAAGCTTTTCAGTTTCATGAGGTCCCATTTATTGATTGTTGGTCTTAGATCCTGAGCTGTCGGTGTTCTGATCAGGAAGTTCTCACCTGTGCCAATGAAATCGAGGGTTTTCCCCACTTTGTCTTCTAATAGATTTAGTGTGTCAGATCTTATGTTAAGGTCTTTGATCCACTTGGACTTAAGTTTTGTGCAAGGTGATAAGTATGGGTCTAATTTCATTCTTTTACATGTAGACATTCAATTAGAACAGCACCATTTGTTGAAGATGCTGTGATTTTTCCATTGTAAAGTTTTGGCTTCTTTGTCTAAAATTAAGTGACCATAGGTGTGTGAGTTCATTTCTGGGTCTTCAGTTTGATCCCATTTATCCACTGGTCTGTTTCTATACCAGCACCATGCAGTTTTTATTACTATTGCTCTGTAGTACAGCTTGAAATCTGGGATGGTGGTGCCTCCAGATGTTTTTTTTTTTTTTTTAATTGTACAGGATTGATTTAGCTATTCTGGGTTTTTTGTTATTCCATATGAAGTTGAGAATTGCTTTTTCCAGATCTATAAAGAATTGTGTTGGTATTTTTATAGGAATTGCATTGAATCTGTGTATTGCTTTTGGCAGGATGGTCGTTTTTATTATGTTGATCCTACCTATCCATGAGCATGGGATATCTTTCCATCTTCTAAAGGCCTCTTCATTTCTTTCTTCAAGGGCTTGAAGTTCTTGTCATACAGATCTTTCACTTGCTTGGTTAGAGTTACCCCCAGGTATTTTATATTGTTTGTGGCTATTGTGAAGGGTGTTGTTTCTCTAATTTCTTTCTCAGCCCATTTATTTTTTTTTTTTTTGTATAAAGAAGGGCTTCTGATTTTTTTTAAATTAATTTTGTATCCAGCCACCTTGCTGAAGGTGTTTATCAGCTGTAAGAGTTCTCTGGTGGAATTTTGGGGGTCAATTATGTATACTATCATGTCCTCTGCAAATAGAGATAATTTGACTTCTTCATTACCAATTTGTATCCCCTTGATGTCCTTTAGTTGTCTTATTGTTCTAGCAAGAACTTCAGGTACTATGTTGTAGAGATATGGTGATAGTGGGCATCCTTGCCTTGTCCCTGAGTTTAGTGGAAATGTTTTAAGTTTCTCTCCATTTAATTTCATACTGGTTACTGGTTTGCTGTATGTTGACTTTATTATTTCTAGGTATGGTCCTTGTATGTCCATTCTATCCAGGACTTTTAGCATGAAAGGGGTGTTGGATTTGTCAAATGCTTTTTCAGCATCTAGGGAGATGATCATGTGGTTTTTTTTTCTTTCAGCTTGTTTATGTGGCAAATTACGTTGATGGATTTTCATATGTTGAACCATTCCTGCATCCTGGGATGAAGCCTACTTGATCGTGGTGTATGATACTTTTGATGTGTTCTTCGATTCCATTTGCCAGTTTTATTAAGTATTTTTGCGTCTATGTTCATGAGAGAAATTGGTTTGAAGTACTCTTTGTTTGTTGGTTCTTTGTGTGGTTTAAGAATCAGAGTTACTATGGCCTCATAGAATGAGTTTGGCAGTGTTCCTTCTGTTTCTATTTTGTGGAAGAAAACTAACTTTTTAATTAATCATTTTTAAAAATGTGTAAATGCATGTTACTTTGCTTTCTTTTTTCATCCTAGCCTCTTTTTCTTTAAAAAAAATTATTTATTCAAGTTACATACTGATCACAGCCCCCCTCTCTCCTCCCCTCCCTGTCTCACCCTCCCACCCTCTTCAGCTTCTCCCTTCTCTTCTTCACCTTGGGGGGGGGGGCTCTCCCATATCCAGCCCTTTCCAGCAGAGTTCTAAGAGCTTCCAATTGCTGTGGGGCCTGACATGGCAGCCCAGCTAGGGTAAGGTGTCCCAATAACAGGCAAGTGTATATGACTGAGACTGCCCCTACCCACTAGCTAAGTGATCTGCATGAAGACCCAGTTGCCTATTATCTATATATGTATAAGAGGGGTCTAGGTCTAGTCTAAGCTTCTTTTTTTTTTTCTGGTTAGTGTTTCAGTCCCTGTCAGCCTTTAGGGGCCTAGGTTGATTGGTTCTGCTGATCTTCATGTGTTGTTCTTGTCTCCTCCTACCCTTTCTGTTCCTCCTCCTTCTCTTATATAGGACTTCCAGGACTTGGCTGTGTGTCTCAGCATCTGTTTTGATCTACTCCTGGGTGAATTTCCTGATAGGGTAGTTATTCTAGGTTCCTATTTGATTTCTTAATCTTTATTCTCAAAGGAGTTTCAACTTTATTTAAGGTGTCTGGGATGCTTTTCAGGGCATCTTTTTTGTGTGTGTGCATCACTGTCTTTCAGGACCTTCTTGATGACATGGATTTGTTTTGTTTTGCTTTTTCTTTATTCTTCTCATACATAATAAATACATCCAGACCACAGCCTCTTCTCCTTCCCCTCCCTCTCCTCTCTCTCCTTCTCCCAATCCCCATCCCATACTTCCCCTTTCCTGCAGATCCACTGGTCCTCTATTTCCCTTCAGAAAAAAAAGACAGTCTCCCAGACATTGGTCAACCAAACATGGGATGACAATATGAAATAAGACTAAGCAGATGCCCTCATATCAAGGTTGGGTGAGGCAACCCAGATGGTTTTTAAAATCAGTCTCTTGAGGCTAGATATGTTGACATGTACCTTTAATGCTACATTTGGAAGGCAGAAGCAGGTTGATCTATGTGAGTTCAAGGCCAGCCTACTCTCTATAGCAAATTCCAGGGCAGCCAGGACTATACAGAGATGTCCTGTCTCAAAATTATCTCTTGGAGAGTTCTTTTTCTCTTCTTTGCCTTAGGCTACACTAAATCTAGATATTCACTTGTGTCATATAATTTCTTACTTTCTTGCTATATTGACTTCTGTCATAGCCTTTCTCACTTGCTGCTTCTTACAATGTATTCTTTGGGAAAACATGCTGAAACTGGTCAGATTTATATGAATAGAAGAGTGTATACAATTGCTGAGCTAGTGTAGAAATCCACCTTACAAATAAACTCTATGAGTTTCAGTGACTGAGCCTGCACAACCAACAGTGACTATCACCAAAGTTGCCAAGACTGATTATTTTTCAGCAATGTTGTTGAACATTTGAGGTTGAGGTTTCTGTATTGTGCAACCTGTGCTAGCCTCAGTCTTGCAATTCTCTCAACTCAGCCTCCCTAAGAGCCTGATCACAGATATGTGCCACCACACCCAATTGAATTTCTGGATAACTTTCCTCAGGCATAGACAGAATATGGTGATATAAAACAAAGTATAGTAGGATTTCAGGGAGCATTTAATGTTATTTTCCTCATAAAGATTGTATTGTGCTTATTTTTAAGTGCTATTTCTCATATTTATCTAATGAACTTGTCTTAAGGTTATAATACTGTGAAATACTGATAATCGTAAAATATTTGTATTCAAATTGCTTTAAATTACAAAGTCAATAAAATATATTCTCTGAAGAAATATTTCATGCTGAAATAAAATACATATAAAATTGAAAGGGTTAGAGGGAAAACCATACTTATAAAAGCAAAGGGATTTGAGTGGTGAAGGTGCTGCATTTCGTTAGTACCCAGCCTTTTCTCATTAAAAGTTTTTTTTTTTCAGTTGAGAATTTAATTTACTTATCATCTGTCTAAATGTACATTTAATTTTGAGGACATTTAGTTATGGACTTCCAGAGCCATTGGCATGAATAAAGCTATGAGCTCTTCTTGCATCTACAAATGTGTTAGCAGTCAGAGCAGTGAATGAGAACAGTGACTAGGGTCAGTGACTAACGGACCTTCAGTCATGAGTCCAATCCCTGTGGAGAGAGCTTGTCTTTGCACAGGAAAAACAGCCAAAGTCTCAAAAAAAATCCTTCCATAGTCTCAGGCAATCTCCACAAGCCATCGAACCTCCCACAAACATGTTCTAGGGGAAAGTGGGTGTGGGAGTATGAATTCAGAAGGTCAAATGGCTTCAAACAGATGGGGGAAGGGGTCTATAGCAGCATCCTAGCCAAAGATAAATCACCCTTATGGTGAGCCCATGCCAGCTTTTAATTCCCTTTGGGAAACAAGCTTCAGGGGTGAAATACTTTATGGTATCTAAGAATTGAGGTTTTTTAAAAAATATATTTATTTATTACCTCAGGTAACATCTCGATCACAGTGCCCTCTTTCCACAACTCCCAGTCCCGTCCTCCCACCCTCTACCCCCTATCCCTTCCATCACACACATCTGGAGTGGAGTGTCCCTACATAACAGTCCCCTACCCCAGTTCAGCAGTCATATGAGGGCCAAGAGCCTCCACATACACTGGGGGCCTACAAGGCAACACCACTAAGGAAAAGTGTCTCATTGACAGGAAAAAAAAGTCTATGTTCTTGTTCCCTTTGGTGCATTGGTTGTAGTATAGTTATCCTGTACTCTATGGCTAACATCTGACTAGAAGTGAATAAATAGATGCCATGTTCATCCTTCTGAGTCTGGGTTAGCTCACTCAGGATGAGCTTCTCTAGTTCCATCCATTTGGCTGCAAATTGCATGATTTCATTGTTTCTGATAGCTGAGTAGTATTCCATTGAGAATTGGGGTTCAAATAGAAATTGAAGACAGCATCCACTGGAAAATGGAAAAGCCACCAGCCCCCGCATCCCCAAAGGAATAGTGACTTGCATCATTCACAGCCATCAACTTCCAATAATTGCTCAGCCAGGAATGAGGACCCTTTGACTGTCCTGACCTTAGACAGGTCCTGTGCAGGCAACTACAGCAGCTGTGAGTTGATGAGTACAGCAGATATGCTATATCCCAAAGAAAGAAGTTCACACACAGCTCTCCTGTCCATTCTTCAGCTTTTCCCTTCTTTCTAATCCTTCTTCCAAGATATTTTCTGAGCCTTGGACTCAAGGTCTTCTCCACAGATATCATTCCATGTCTGGTGCCATAGTCATGGCCAAAATACCATAAGTGGGGAGGTCATAAGTCCAAGGGGGAAACCTATTGACATTTTGCTGAATGGTCATGCTGTAAAGCTGTTTTCTAAATGTCTATGTGTGTGCCTAAACATCTGGGCTGCTCTAATTTTGTCAGAGAAGCTTCTTTTTGTAGAGGGCAGAAGTTAGTATAGGGACTCATAATTTGTCAGCATCCTGAGAATAGGTACCAATAAATGCTCAGCCAGAGGTAAGTCGACTGTATTAAGTATCTCCTGAATTTTTAAGGTGCTTCTGATTATCTGTGATTGGGTGCCGTTGCTGAGGGATCCTGATAGCATAATATCTTGAATTCTCAGGACACAGTATTCATAAGACTTTAGCTGTTCATTGTCAAGGCTTTCCATTCTTCTCAGAATACACACTAATATTATTAATATCTATTAAATATTACTCACAACATTGTGTAAAGTAGATGTAAGACTCAAATGAAATAAAGAAGCACTTGGTTTCTCCATAACAGTTTTGCACTGTTGTACAAGTAGACTTGTCTTGCCTGGCATGTGAATATTGTGGCATATAGGACCAAACACCAGGAAGACTGTTGTTTTTCTTCTCTCCAAAGTCCTCATGCACCTTATGGCACTATGAAAACCAGCCATCAGGGAAGAAATTTTGATCAACCTCAAGCAACACATTTTATACTCTCTATACCTGCCAGGGTTCACTGAAAATCATGAAAGAGGAAGCAAAAATAATGTAAAATCCATGGGATGGTGCAGGATGCTGTGAAATGTTATTGTTGGGGCATACTATGCCTAGTACTAATGAATTAAAAATTGCATGGTTACCTACATGAGACCTGTACAAGATGAACCTGACAATGTTTTGTTGTGCACAGGGGAGATGCTCTCCAGGCCTTGCCCCTTAATGTAGAACTATTAGTTTATAGCTTCTGTGAGGAGAGAGAATTATTCTACATTTCAGGGTGTTCCCACTGGTGGGTTTCTGTGGGTAGCTTCATACCTTTACATATACAAACAGCATGGGTTGGATTTAGGAGATCATCAAAAAAAGGAAGAAAAAAAGAAATGAAGTTCATAGAGGACATATAGTAGCTATATTGTGAAGGAGGAGGGAAATGGAAGAAGGAGATATGATAATTTCATTCCATAGAAGTATGAAATCTCAAGAATGAAGAGACATATAATTGAAAAACAGCAAATTTAAGTAGAGCCATAATTTCAGAGTTCTTAGCATAATATATTTCAAAAGGACATTATTCTCTTCACCTTTCTCTCTGTTCACCAGAGACTGTGTCAATTGAGGTTCATCTTGATAGCCTCAACAATAAGGATATTTGAAGTTGGAATGCACAGTTCTATTTTTACAAGTATCATTTAGAAACCAATTTATAAACCCTGTGATTTACGAAATATTTGTGAACAAAACTCTCAATGTCACTGGAATGATCCAAATGAAAGAAGGTCTTATATTGAGCAATTTTCCAGCTAAAGACCTGCCCCACACAATTGCCCTGCAGTTGACCCTTCAGCCCTATTTTGAGTTACCAGATGAAAATAAGATTTCCCTTCAAGTGTTAGTTGCTATGGGCAACTGTACTGGTGCCAAAAGATGAATATTCTACCTCTTTAGTATAATGCCTACTTTGTGAGCTAAATAAAGAGCTAAATTGTAGAGAAGGGAGGCATATAAATGGGAAATATCTGGGAAGAAATGGAAACACGGATATTAGAGTTGTGGATATAAGAAAGAGAATTACTTACTGGACATTTTTTGTAACTACCTGGCAGTTTGCATAAATTTTCTAGCTCCTGGGCACACTGTACTTCCATGTGTCATACCCAGAAGATTAATGCTGTTTATTGGGCAAGTCTTTCCTTTATAACATGAATTTATGTCTTCAGTTCTTAGAGGATTTTGAAAAAAATAGAAGTGAAGTTTTGAGACCATTGCGTAGGGAAAAAATTCTGAGCTTGGATTCACACACAGAATCAATCTGTGCTGTGACAGTGGCTTTTTATGCTACTGGATGGGGTCATCCATCTATGAGTTCATTTCATTTTGTTTTCTCAGCGTATTGGTTTGACAAGAGTGATGCCATCCATATGAAATGTGTTACAACAAAATTCATAATTTATTTGGCCAAATTTTAGTATCTTAATATAGCCATTGCTATGACTATGGGATTAAAAAAATAACCCTTTACTCATTGTATCCTAGGCATTGATGCTATTTTAGGGTGCAGTGATGATCCCTTTATTGGCATCTGCTCTATTCATGGTGTTCTTCTTGTCTATAAGGAGCTCACAAGCCAATCAGGGAGTTGGATGAAAAATATGTAACTAATTACATATACATAAATACTATGAACTAGTATAAATCTAGAAACTAGATGTCATGAGAACATAAACATGAAATACATTCATGGAATAAGTTCATTGAGCTCACAATATGATTTGGGATTTTCAGGAAGCAGGAAAACCACTTGTGTAAGATGTCACTCCCTTTATTACCAGAGTCCATAGAAGTGAAAATGTCTTAACTTAGAAAGTTACCTTGTTCATGAGGGATAATAATTCAGCTGAGGAAAGATTCAGTCTACAGCAGTGGAGACTCTGTAACATTAATACCTATATGAAAAGAAGAGTAAGCTTGTAACCAAGGCATGGCTGACCTCTAAAGCAAACAAGAGTTCTTTATTCTAGAGTTTCCAAGGGATTCTTGTCTGTAAATAAATCCTTTTACCCGAATGAGCATATGAGGTGCTTATCAGATTGTGTCTTCATGTGCTTGATCCTGGCTAATGTGGTAAAGTTTTCAGATACAGAGGAATAGAAGAGGGTTAGTGAGATGCTGTTGTGGTGTAGTGTAGAATATATGGGATTAGAAAGTATATATACAGAATTTTGTGGAAGTATTTGTATGTAACACTAAGAGAGACAGTTGTTATCTCCCAAGTCACAAAAGTCACAACTATTCTCCCAATCAAAGAAGAGGTTGGATCATTTAAAAAAGGGAGATACTGATTGGGATGGAAATAAGGAAAAAAATGGAGAGAGAGAAAGAAAAGATGTAGATTTGGATGGAAGAAGAGGTGGGGAGAATCAGGAAGGAGTTGGGAGAGGGGAAACTGTAATCAGAATATATTGTATAAAAACCTATTTTCAATAAAAGAAAAATGGGAACATGAAAGGAAGAAGGAAATTTAACTTAGAGATATACATATATGGCTACTAATTCACAAACAATAATTCACACCTGGGAATGCATGAGATAGCCCAATGAAAACACATAAAACAAGGAAAAGAGCGGCAGAGTCCACAGAAGTTTGTGTGCTTGTGGGTAAGCTGAGGAGGCAGCAATGTGACTGGATGTGACTTTAGGGAGTTGGAAGGCAGGAGGGATAGTGTGTTTAAATGTGAGGTGGGGACAGCTAAGGAGAGTGAAACTGCTGATGGGAAACTGAAGAAGCACATGGAGTCAGTCAGACCAGTCCAGTGGCTGTGCTGTTTGGGTTCACTTGAGAGGTCCTAGATGTCTAGTGGAGGAAAATCACCCTGTTAATTTTAGGGTAAGTGATTTCTTTGGAGACAACACAGGGGAATTAATGGAATAATAAAACAATAACTTTTTTGGAGGGAAAAGAAGGAGCTATTCCAGAAAAAAAAAAAAAAAACTACCCATGTGTTGGCAAAAGAAGCCTTTATCATAGAATAATAGAACTGTTACTGGACACTTTAGTTGTATCAGCATAGGACAAGAATCTACCTAAATTATTCTGCAGTGGTTCAAGTTTTAATTGCTTGTACTGGATCCTAATTATGAACCAATAAGTGTAGGTATTCAAACTAGGATCCCCCTGACTTAACTTGGAGAGATACATTTCTATTAACTGTTTCCAAGATGTTTCTTTCTGCCCTTCTCAATCCCATACTTACCTCACAATTTGTTCTCATTGTTTTTATTTATTTTTCATATGTGTGGTGTTTGTGTGTGTATGTGTGCATGTTCGTGTGTACATGTGTGCATGTTCATATGTGTTTGTGCAATGTATATATATGCACATGTGTAAAACCATATTTAGAAGCTCTGGGCTGAAGTAAAATGTCTTCCTTTCTTACTGTCTACCTTACATACTAAGGTAGGGTATCTTGAAACTGCAATTAAATTATCAATTGTATTTATTAATAAGTGTAAACTGTAAGAATAGGCCAGTAGAGCAAGAGCCTCCTGGCGTGATATCAGCCAGCGGCCTGGCCTGCCTTAACTGTTGGCCTGATTTGTCCTGGGTTTCCTGGGGAAAAAGCCCTGAACCAAGGGTGTCCTACACCGCCTATAACCTAAACTCTGTTAACTAATATAAGTTGTTATATTAGGCTGGTAGAATTGCCAGCGGCTTGGCGGGAGATTCACTGGAGCTTGACTGGAGCTTGGCTGGAGGTCGATGGCCCTGGATTGCTTGGACTTACTGCCTATAAGCTGCCATGGTCCTTTCCCCAGCAATTAAATACACCAAGACCTTTTAATGTTTCAGTACTTAGCCCTTATCTGGGCAGACTCTCAATTAGCTAATCTAAATTAACCCAGATGACCCAATCCCAAAACACCATGAGCCTGTGATTACCCTCCAGCATTCTTAAATACGTCTATCTGCTTCCATGTCTCCTGGCAGAATGAGCAATTCTGTGTAAGATGCAGGGTTCCTGTTTTAATCTCAGGAAGTCCCACCTTCCTATACTCTTTCTGCTCAGCTAATTGGCCATCAGTGACTTTTATTAACCAATCAAGGGAATTCCTCAGAAGGGGCAGTAAACAGATCTCAGCATTGAGATCAGCATATCAGAAGCAATGTTATTAGACCTTCCCCAACAGTATCTCACTGAATCTAGACCTCACTTTTTGTGCTAGTCTGGGATGGCATCTTGCTCTAAGGATTCCCTGTCTCTGCCTCCCAAGTGCTAGGATTACAGATAGGCTACTAAAGTATCTAGTATTTACATGGATACCAGAAATCCAAACTCTGGTCCCCAGGTTTGGATGGCAAGAAATTTGCCCATCCCCTGGTTCTCTTTCATAAAAAAGTTGTTGAAATAAAGAAATACAGCTTCAGATGCTATAGTTCCTGAGGATGTCAGAAGCTGGGTCTCTCTCTCTCTCTCTCTCTCTCTCTCTCTCTCTCTCTCTCTCCTTTTCACCGATTTGGGGACAGCTTGGATTAAATTGAAGTTTTGTTGGACCATCATATAGTTTCCTTCTGCCAGGCCAAAACTGTAACAATCCTGCCTCATGCTCCTTTGTTTAAGTAGCAAAGTTGGTAAGTGTTAGTGAGAAATTATAGTTTTTGATTGTGTAAAACACAGGTAATTTTCCTGGTGATTCCCTCTTGGATATTTTGTATCCTGTCATTTTTGATAAATAGTACACAAGAAATAATGTAACACCTGTGCCTGGGAGTAGGAGTATCCAGGTGTGACCCTTAGACAGGTTTGCTGGGGATGCAACCCACAATGTGGCAAGACTTTTGGAGATTTGGTAGCTAGATGGCTAATAGTGTCTGTTATTTTGATATAAAGGCTTGGAACATGACACACACATTCTCTTTGTGTGTATGTGTATGTGTGTGTCCTATCTCTCATGGGCTGAGAGGAGAGAGGTTGAGTGGTAATAGTTAAGAGGGAACACACTGACTTAGGAAGGAACCTTGAGTTCTGCTGCTGACCAGGCTCTTCTGCTGGTTGGCAAGTCAATGAACCTTGCTGAGTCTAAGGCCCAAGAGTCATGTGACCGGGTTACCTCAAAAAATGGCTGTGAAGAGTCACAGAACAACCTGGGCTCCTCATAGGAGGAAGTGTGTTATCACTACCCCATCAGAACTCATCATCCTGGAACAGAGAGCAAATGGAACTTAGCACTGAACACGTCTGTGATCACGACGAACTACAGAAGTCTACTTCATGGCTGTCACAATATGTCAAAACTAATTTGCATAGAAACTCAAAGGCATTTCCATGTAGTACTTTTTAAAACTTAAATACAGTAAACAACATTCTTTTTTTTCTTACATAAAACAAAGTAGTAATTTTGTCACATTGCCTTCAGATTTTCGTACAAAAAAACAAAACTGGCTTACAGATGTTTCTATTACCCCAGCTCCCTATTATATTCTTCCTTCTTCTTCTCTGAATGCCTCTGAAATTGATGTCTCCCTCATTATACATTTTGGATTTCAACTACATATGAATTTTAATTCTTATATGTGGAATTTTTATATGTGAAATGTAATCCATCTTCAAATACATATTCATTTTATTCAAAACAATTTGGGGATATTTATCTATCGATGTGTACAGTTCTAGTTCATTTTAGTTTGACAAGAATATATGGTCTTTAAAATTGCTGGTGGAGAGTAACCTTATGCAAGTATTTAGTAGACCATTTGAAAACAGCTAAATTAGAAGAGATGGATATTTATGAGACAGCAATCATATCCCCTATATATGTTTGACATGGACTAAAGGATGTTTACAGAGTTGTGGAAAGCAATTGCTTTAGTAGAAAAACATGGAAGTGATCTACAGCTCCCATCAGTGAAACAGTCTATCAACAGATGAAAAAGCATTTGAACGAAATAAGTGACATAGTATTAGAAAAGAAATATGAAAATAACTTCATGCTACCTGGTAAAATCTAAGGTGAAATACTTGAATGTTGGATAATATATAAACAGAAGTATGCTTTCTTATAAAACAGTCATTATATATTTTACATCATCGGTTTATGTTTTAAGTGTATAAGAAAATTACAGAACTAAAAGAACATTTCTTCAATCGAAATAAATGCAGGCTGACAAATTAGAAAGATTATGGATTAGTATTCTTTCTATTTTCTTTGATGATGGGTAAGAGCTGTTTGTGCTGTTTTTAGAGGATAACAATCAAAGAAGCCCTTTACCTTAGTGTTATCCAAGGGTTCTCTACTTTAGGAAAGTATGACATATTAAAACATTGACTTAAAAACATACTGTAGACTGGGGATTTTTTTCTTTAAATTGGAAAATACTAGATTTATAATTAGAAGTAGCTTTTCCCAAGGGTACTCACAGAACCTCTGATTATGAACTTATTGTTTCAATCTTTCAAGAGTACTTTTCCAAGAAAAAAGATAGTTCCACTTGATAGAAGGGATACATTTATCAGTGATTAATGATGGATTAATCCACATTACATAACAGCATCAATATCACTTAACAGTAGTGATGATAAACTTTGTTAATGCAGAGAACACCAGGCTACTATTTACCATTATAAAGTCTGATGAATTATAAATAGTTCATTAATGCCAAGCAAGGGTTTGTACTTTCGGGGGTTTTGTTTGTTTCTATCAGAATTTTGTTATGTTATCTTGGCTAGTCTCAAGTTCATGAGCTCAGAAGATTTTGCTCAGCCTTCGAGCATCTATGATTCTGAATACACATGGCTATGACTGAGTAAGCCTTAGTTTTGTCACTCAATTCTGCTAAAAATCACTGGGCAATGTCTTCCTCATGAAATAGCATTTCAGAGAGTAGATATTCCACGGTTCTTTATCGGGTGGTCGCCAACTGCTCTTTCATACTGCCCTCTGTACCACAGACCTTCCCTATTTTGAATTTCTTGTAGTCCTGACTACCAAGTGAACTAGAAAAGGAGCATGCAGGAAATAGGACTGGAAAAACCAATGTGTGAGAGTTATAGAATTCAGTAACTTGGGATGGGTCACATCTTTGTTCAAATAGCTTCTCCTGTTTAAACATCAGATAATTCTTGATCTATTTCAAGAAACTCTTTCATAAACAATTTGCAAGGAAAACAACAAAAAGTGATCAAATTAATCCAATATGGTTTTCAGTTTCAAAATTCTAAAAAAAATTTATAGACCTCAACAGGCTTAGCTGTAAAATATACATGCGAGGCAGTGATGAGTTAAGATGAAAGGCAAACTAAAGAGTTTGAAAAATGATTGTAGTTAAAAAGGTCTGACAGTGATGTTTAAGATTGAACATTTTATTAGTCCATAACTTTTTATCTACTTTGTTTTTGTCTTACAGGAAGGGGTCCTTTCAGCTTTACTGAAATATAATCTTTAAGTAGAGATGTTAGGTACCTTTGCTGTGGTGATTGTTTAACATTATATCAAGACAGCAAGTTATAACCCTTAAATACATATCATCTCTAATAAAAATCTTGATAAAATTAAAACACCTTTGACAGGTAGATCCACAGATGTTTGTGAATCATTTTCCACTTAAAAAATATCAAATTAGCATTTCCAGAAACTTTCAATCTTTGTTTTGTAGAGGCAAATATCTTCAAGAATCACTAAAAATAAATGCTTTTACATGGTTTTAATTTTATGTTGCAATTAGACTATTCTGCAGGCACTATTGGAACATGTAGATGAGTCTGTATATAGGAAAGAGAGAATATGTGCTCAATGATAATTCTGAAATAGACCTGTGCTTTTATCAATTGATGATGATTAAACAGGCTAAGTAAAGTTAACAATAACATGGAGAAAAAAATTAGAGAGTTTATTGACTTTTCAGGGATAGTTCCAGAAGTATCTTTTCAAACAATGTTTGGTTAAAACTTGTTGATAAGGATGATGCCTTAGAAAAAACTAGAGAAAACATGGATGGTAGCTGTATGCTCAGAAATCTACTTCCACCATTAAGATCATAACTAAGAAGATCATAATCTTTAAATGATTTTTAAGGAATAGATTTTAGACTGAGGAAAGTCTCAGTTGATACAGGACCCAAGTTTAATTGTTAAATCCCATGTTTTTAAATGCACACATCTGAGTATGTTGGCACATGTATGTAATTTCAGTGCTTAGGAATCAGAAACAGGTAGGTGGAAGTCTGGGGTTTGTGAACCAGCAAGTCTAGCCTACTTGAAAAGTACCAGTTGAGTCTCAGAAAAAGCTTTTTGATGCACAAGGAATGGTACTGCAAGTTATTCTATGACCTCCAGATATTCACACACAGGTGCACATATATGCACATACACATAAACAACATACAGACAAACAGATACATACACAAACACACATACTCACACACACATACACTCCCACATGCAGAGGAAGGTTTTATAGAAGAAGCAAGAGAATTCTGTTTGTTAGATGATCTGAACCTTGGTTTAATTTTAAATGAATAAGGACTTAACATGAGACCAGTGGTGGTTGAAGGCAAAGTATCAGGGATATAAAACCTGCTTCAGTGACCAGTGTGGACCAGAGCAATCCTTGTCTTCATGTTGACCAGAGATCTTTCTTTCCTCTCGTCTTGAATTCAAGAGATTACTGATTAAACACAAACAACTGTCTTACTGTGAAAGTTATGTCATTCTACTTAGCTATTAGTAAAAAATTAATTAAAAGACTGCCGAATCTCTCACTTGACTGTGGAGTATGTAAACATCACCACTGGAAAAAAGAAATGCGGATGGCTCTATTAATCAGAAAAATTTATAATTCTATGAGTTGAAGTTTTAGTTACTGTAAGAATCCTTTAACAATGCAAATTTTATTCTTGGTCACTTAATTTTATGTTGAAATGAAATGACTAATATGAACTTTGATTAATTTGAAAATTAATCCAATTTACTAGATAAGGCTTACGTACCCTTATTTTGGAGCACCATTCATTACGTATAGTGCTAGATTAGCTTCTGTGAGCAATTATTAAATCTTTATTCCTCACACTTCATCTGTCTCAGAGATTTTTTTGACAGTTAAATGAAATCATGTATCTAAAGCAGTTAAAACAGCATAGAGTAAGTACTAAGTAAATATAAGACAGAAAAATCAACTCTTTGGATTCTTCAAAATGTCTCAGCCAGTATTTCCTTCAACCAAGCCTGAGACCTGAGTTTGATACCAGAAACTTTCATAGTGGAAAGAGAAAATCAACTGCCACAATTTTTATTATACCTCCACAGATGTATCATGGAATATACAGACACACACACACACACACACACACACACACGAGCACATGTACACAAAATAGATATAAACTATTTCTAAAACAAATCTGCTATTTTGATAGTTCAATAGTGTAGTTTGTGTATATTGAGGTAATTATTATTGTCCCAATTCTTAAAAGTAGTTAGGTTGTTGAGATAATAACCAAAGTAATTTCCAACTCTACAAAATCTAAGCTGTTATAACACACACATATGGGTATGCACATGTACACATACACTAAATGAATATATAGTAAAGAATCTGGAATGTTAAAGTTATATATTTGGGTGTTTTGGGTGGGAATGTATGTGTGCATGAGCACATGCATGTGTATGCATGTGTGTGTGTGTGTGTGTGCGCGTGTGTGCGCCTGTGCATGTGTATTCATGTCCAGAGACATACCAATGAGGATCAGAGGAAAATTGGTGAGAGTTACTTCTTTCCTCCCTCTGTCTGCATCTCAGGAAATGAAATCAGGTATCAAGCTAGTGCTTTAATCCATCAAGCCTAAATTTTCTTTTTTTAGCTTTTGCGATATTTTTATTTTGCAAAATATTCTTTTTTTTTTCAGTAAGCTCTCAATGTTCTATCTCAAGCACATTCAACTATTTGACTGTGTCATTCAAGTCTCATTCCCACCCTCCCACCCTCCTTCCCACCCTCCCTCCCACCCTCCCTCCCATGCTCTCTCCCACCCTCCCACCCTCCCTCCCATCCTCCCTCCCTGCCCCACTCTCGTTCTTTCATTTTAGATTTAAACAATCACTGTCTGCTTTTAAGGCAATATCTGATCCCATGGTTTGCATTTGGGCAACAGTGCCAGTTTCTAGATATCTCACAACTGGTATTATGCATCTCAGTTTAATGATAAACTATGCTGTGCAAAATAATTCTCAAGAGTTAAAAAGAAAAAACCCACATGGATCACAAATGCCAGTGTGAGAGGCTATTAATCCTGAAAGCCTCACCTCAGCTAACCCTTGGCAGAATTGCCCCTCCCCCATTTCCACAAATGAGTAAAAAACAAAGCATCATCTAGAATTGTCAGATATTATGTAAATTCAGAGACAGGTTGCATTGACTTTTAACTCTCATGATTTGGTTACATGACTGTTTGCTAATTTAATTCCTGATAATTAGTGATAACAGCAACATTTCCAGGTAGGGCATTAATGAAGACATTAGGAAGGGAATTTCTGATAACTTTAGTTACAAAATTGATTCTCTAAGAGTGGAATAAATTATAATTTCACCACTTTGTGGAAAACACTATTTGTGAAGTAACATGTTAAGGTAAAAAGGAAACTTTAACTAAAGCTTCAGTGTCCAACATTTAACAAAGCTGAAAGCCAACTTTTTAATGTAGCTGAACAGAAATCACATAAATCCCAATGCTGTTTACCCTAACTTCAGAACTTTTGATGTTAGTCCACTTAGCTTAAACTCTGAAATATATCTTTAGACCATTCCTTTTTTTTTTTTTTTTTTTTTTTTTTTTTTTTTTTTTTTTCGAGACAGGGTTTCTCGTGTAACAGCTCTGGCCGTCCTGAACTCACTTTGTAGACCAGGCTGGCCTTGAACTCACAAAGATCCACCTGCCTCTACCTCCCAAGTGCTGGGATTAAAGGCGTGCGCCACCACCGCCCAGCTCCTTTTTTTTTTTTTGAAAAACAAGACCCAAATATATTATTCACTTTTGCAAACTAAATACTGTTAGCAAATTAGTGATAAAATTGATAACTTTGTAAACAGCACTATAAATTCTACAGCTTGAAATTATCATAAGCTTGTGTGTATAGAGAAAAGCAATTCAAAATATTACGAGATGGCTTTTGCTGTAGAAAATTAAACTCTATATCATTACACCATTATTTCTTTGACTATTTACCTAAAATATTCACTTTTTTCCATAGTGCATTAGGATTATAGTCAAAAGAATTTTGAGGCAAGGTCTTTTTTTTTTTCTCTCTCTAAAGATCTTAGTTTGTACATATTCTCCTAGAATATTCCTTCAGAGGAAAGCTAACATTCACAAACAAATGACTTCAGAAACAGAAGTGCATCAGGAAAGTGGAAGCTGAACAAAGATAAAGCTCTGAAATCTATTTAGCAATGAAGGGTTGCCTAGATAAGAGGTAGGAGCCAAATATGATCGTACATTCATGTGGCTCAAGGCAAATAAAAGTAGACATTCTCGAGTCACTGGCCAAGGTTAAGGAAACAACACATATTCATCTTTTTTCTTTTTTCCTTTTGTTTTTGTTCTCCACCCCTGTGCCTTTTTTTAAGAGCATATGGAAGGTCTAAGTAATGGGCATTTTTTTTTTCTTAAACTGATAGAAATAATATACCTTGAGGTGAAGCAATAAATAGCTGTGGCTCAAATACAGAAAGATGTGATTTCACATTTCAAGAAACAAAACTTTGGAATATGAAAACACTTGTTTGGAGCCACTTCGTAGAAATATTTGGAGGCAGCCTGAGGACTGCCCAGCATCAGATAAGACGGTGATGTTTTTCTCCCATGTCTTCCACATTTGATGTTACAGCATAGTTTCACCTCTTGGATCGGGGTGATGAAAGATTATTGAATGTTCCTTGTTGTTCTAAGCTCAGCCCTCTCAACTCTTTGTACTCAATTTTGATGGATTTTACCAATCTTTCTCCTTTCTTTTTACTGACCAGCCTCAAGTCGGTTTCAAGTTTCCTTCTATTCAAACCACATCCTCCCTGGATTATCCCACTTTACCCCACCCTTTGCTGAGCCACAGAGTTGGTTTTAGGATTCAGATCTGTTATCTCCTTCCTCCTAGACTCCTGACCTGGATCCCTTCAACATGCACAGAGGGTAGCCTCTAACCAGGGCAGACTACAGAACTCTCTGACAGGAGTAGGCATCACTCCCTCAACTGATACAGTCTCTTGCCCCCCCCCCCCACCTTCTTTTCCCCTAATTTCTTTCCTTTCACTCTGATTTCTTCTTCTAAACTCAAGACCCATGTCACCTCCAGTAGAAAACCAGTTGGATGACCTTTCCTGTTTTATGTTCTTAGACTCCCTTGATCATCACACTTCTTTATTATTCTGAAATTGTTTGTTAAATATCTGCCTCTCTCAGTTGATTGTTAATGTTTTTTTTTTTTTTTTCTTTCCAGAACTGAGAACCAATCCAAAAAACCATTCAGGCTGAAATTGACTTGCTAAGCCATTTCTTTAAAAATATTGTATTTGGCCTGAGCCATGCACCTAAGGTAGACTTACACTGTTATGGCGATAGTTTTGCAAAGAATTCATCTCGCACACTCAGATGATTTCGATGCGACATATGTCAGCAATTTTAGGTGATCATTGATTTGCTCTGATATTTTAAAACATGCTTTTCATTTATCCAATTCCATTTGTTAAATGTGCTTTAATTTTCATCTAAGTTGAGAGGATGTAACTGTCCCTGCAAAGGAAGTGGTTACCAATGATGAGGACAAGTATGTATCAGTCTCCTGAGATTGCTTAGCTGTTAAAGGTTCTTGCTCCAAAGCCTGAAATTCTGAGTTTGATCGCTGGGATCCATTTGGTGGAAGGAGAGAACTGAGTCTTGCAAGTGGATGTCTCACCTACTCACTGCCACACCTGTACTGTCATACATGTGTGCACATGTGCATAATTAGAATGTAATTAAAATGTTTTTATTCTACTGCTGATTTTGATAGCCCCAGACATAGTTTAATTATCATAACTCAGTGGTTCAGAGATTATTGTGGTGGTTTGAATGATAAACGTCCATCAGTCCATCATAGTGTCTGGCATTTGAATACTTGGTCCTCAGTTGGTGGCCCTGTTTGGGGAAACTTAGGAGGTGTGTCCATATGGAGGAAATGTATCACTGGAGGAGGACTTTGAAGTTTCAGAAGCCACATGCCATTCCCAGTTTGCTCTCACTGCTTCCTGTTTATGGTTTGAGGTGTGAACCCTCAGCCATTAGCTTCCAGCTCCATCTGCCATATTTGTCCCCTTCTTTGCTTTGCCTGGTGATGGTGACCTGCTCAGTTCTCAAGAGCCTTAAGCCCAAAGGAAATACTTCCTTCTACAAATTGTCCTAGTCATAGTGTTTTATTGGAACAACAGAAAAGTAACTAAGACAGTCATTTTATATTTTGTTTTTATACAGGTAATTATAGATGTTCAGATATCTATTTCATTATTTATAAACTCATACTCGAGTATTAAATTAAATATTTTCTAAAACTATGTAAGTATCAAACCAAAGTAAATACAAGCACATGGCTTAAGTTTTTAAACCCTGCATTCACAGTGTACATGTTTTTCATGTATTGAACTGCTTTCTTAATTTTCTCCTAAGAAGTTGGGAGGCTACAAGGAGCTCAGTATAGAGTTTCAGACATTTGTATTACCATCTTTCTTGTATTAGTATATTATGTATTAACAGTTTTTCTAAAACAAAAACCACATGCAAAATGTAATATGGAAATAATAATTTTATTATTGATACTTTCCTAATAAAAGTAAGAAATCATGAGCTTAAATTTTCTATTCAACTTTTTACTGCTTTTAAAAATGTAGTTGTAGTTTATTTGAAAAATAATTGTAAGCAATAGATGTGTTATTTCTATTACAGTAAATATAAGGTTCCCTCTTTGCCTTGATGCTTTGTTTGATTCCATGGTAAACAAAGTACCTGCTCTCTGCCTTTGTCTTCTAATTCCCCCCCCCCTTTTTTTTACCACATTAAAAGATTACAATGCTCTTGCATTACAGCACAAGTGACTTCTAGGAAAGATATTACAGTTTCATGTTGTATTGTGACCCCCTCAGTGGGTAAATATGGAGAAGACTCACTGCCTCCACAGTACCTTTATCCACCTTTGGATTTTGTGGCATTTAACCTTCTCTGGCTGTCTTTCTGAAAATCAACTCCACTAGTCATTGCTTTCCGAGTGTTTTCTGTTTTCGTTGCTTCTGTGACTTTGCTTAATTTAGTTCTGCTATGTAATGTGTAGCTTTTTTTTTTTTACTCCAATGCACATTAATAGAGCCCTCAAACATAGGAAAGTGGAGTGATACTTTCAGTGTACCCTGGGCGTCTCTGGTAAACACTTATTTACACTTGTCTAGAAGCTAAACTTTGCAAACATGTATCCTGATCAGTAGAATGCACTATGAGTCAGTCAACACGCTACAATGTAGATACTTTCATATTGAAGTCATTACAATTTTGGGGGTGTTTATTATGTATTAACAGTACAAATGTCATTGGCCAGGACAGATGGTAGAATTGCCTCCATGGAGTAAAGGAAACACTTAGTTGCTTCCCAGTGGGGGCATTGTTCCCTCTGAGCAATGAGAAAGTTGAAATAGATGAAAATCATGGAACTGGAGTTTTTCATGTAATTATTCTTAAAATATATGTGAAAGCTTTGCTGACAAAGTATGTCTTTAAATAAAACACAGGCAATAAGAAATAAAATTTGTAAAGTGTAATTTCTTATAAGGTTTTATAGTGTCTTTAAAATATAAGGCTGGAACAAATTCAAAGCAATTATCAGATCTAAATTTTGACAAAAAAGATCTTTCATAGTTTATACTTTAATTTCTTCAATATGGGAAGTAATTTGTTATATTGTTACACTGTTGACAGGTCCAATTTCACTGAAATAAAAGAAGTCTTGTATAGCAAAAAATTTTTTTATTCTTTCTGATATTTCTGTCTTACTAAAATAATCAAATTATATGTAAAAATTAAATAAACATATAGAACTATTAAAATAAGCAATTATGCTTACATAGCTTTTAAAGTTAGTATTTCAGAAATTTTTGCTCTATGAAAATCTTGCTTAATTAATTTTGCAATGTTGTTTTAATGAGGCAGCAGAAATCAAAAATATCAAGAACTATAAAATTTAATTTAGTTAAAAGTACCATTCATAGGGTAGTTATATTTTCTGGTTTCAAAATAATTATTTGGCTAGGAATATATCTTTTTATTTATTTTTTTCCTTTATTTTTTATTTCTTAAAGTTACATCTCAATCGCAGTCCCCTCCTTATTCCCCCTCCAGTCCCAACTTCCCACCTTCAACCCCCCATCCTGTTCCCTTTTTTTTTTCTTTTAAGTTTAAGGTATATCTTATTTCCGCCTACAGTTTCCCATTTCAGTCCAACAAATGGCTCTTTCACTTATAATAATAAATACAATACAGTACAACAGAGGTAATTAGGCCACAGTTATGAGGGTTATATGGCGTAATGTACATTCCCAATGTCCAGTCCATATGTATTTGGTACCTGACTTTAACATTCTACTATATAACTAACCATCTCCATGAGTTTAAAGTTCTATATCTGACTCAACATTCATACTAACTTGCAACACAATTTTAAAAGTATCTTCTTACATCCAGAACACCCTCTTGATTCCTAAACAACTCAAAATTTGATTATGACACTCTAGCTATCTGTTCTTCAACCACCTCAGAGACCTGAGAGGGATAAATATATCTGATTTTATAGGAAGTACAGGGCCTGCAGCTTCCCAAACTAAGAAATGACATACCAGTGGCTGCCTGGACAGTTCCCATTTTCTCTCCATACATTACAGCATCGATCTTCAGTCATTTGGCCCCGTTTCTCTGACAGACATTGATTGTAGAGCAGGGGTTATGAAGGACTTGTCTACGCTGTCTTGGCAGAGCTAGGCTGTCGACTTACCTGCTTCCAGGTTTTGTCCTTTTTGGACAGCATTCTGTCTACAGTTGGAGCAATGGGCTTTTCCTACCAAGAGATAGGCTTGCGACTAATTCAGTCATCTCCCACTGGAGATTCTTCGATGCTCATCTTCTACTTGGAGGAGAATAGGGAGTGCTGTCAGGAGTTGATGTGACTAAATATAAAAAAATCTAAAGTTACGAAATCATCTTTGAATGGCATATTCTTCAGATCTCTTGAGGTTTTTGAAGAGGCCCTATCTATCACTTATATTAGGGTAAGCAGATGTTGCTTGTCTCTTAGCAGCTTTATTTCTGATTAGCTTAGCAAGTAACTATAATAGGCTGTCATAGTACCTAACAGAATGACTGGCTTGCATAACCATTAGTTTGCATTTCTTAATTATCCTAAATAGTTTATGACAATTAGTAGTAAAAGGCCGAAATATCACATTTCATTTTTTTTCTTTACCTCCTAACCCTTCCATCCCATTTCTCTAGGGTGGGGCGTCCTTATATAACAGTCCCTCATCTCAGTTGAGAGGTCGTATGAGGGTCAAGAGCCTCTTCATTCATTGGGGGTCTACGAATCAGTACCATCAGTGAAAAGTGTCTCATTGCCCAGGAGAGAGAACTACTGAACAAACAAACCAATAAGCAGACAATAGATAAAAAAGACTAAAAAATAAAAATATATATAACTAATATATAAAAAATAAATAAAAATTAAAATTAAAAATAAGAAGTCTATGTCCAAGTTCCCTTTGGTGTGTTAGTTGTAGTATCGATACCTTCTACTATATAGCTAAAATCCTACTATAAGTGAATAGATGCCATATGCGTCCTTCTGAGTCTGGGTTAGTTCACTCAGGATGAGCTTTTCTAGTTCCATCCATTTGGCTGCAAATTGCATAATTTCATTGTTCCTGATAGCTGAATAATATTCCATTGTGTAGATGTACCACAATTTTTTTAACCCATTCTTCCGTTGAGGGACATCTTGGTTGTTTCCAGTTTCTAGCTATTACAAATAAGGCTGCTATAAACATAGATGAGGAAACTTCCTTATGACTCCGTGAAGAGGCATTTGGGTGTATACCCAGAAGTGGTATGGCTGGGTCCTGAGGCAGAGCTATTCCAAGTTTTCTAAGATATCACCAGACTGACCTCCATAGTGGTTGCACAAGCCTGCATTCCCACCAGCAATGGAGGAGGGTACCTCTTTCTCCACACTCTCACCAGCATGTGCTGTCATTTGAGCTTTTGAACTTAGCCATTCTGAGAGGTGTGAGATGGAATCTCAGAGTTGTCTTGAGTTGCATTTCTCTGATGATTAAGGATGTTGAGCATTTCAAGTGTCTCTCAGCCATTAGTGATTCCTCCTTTGTGAATTCTCTATTTAGCTCTGTCCCCCATTTTTTGATTGGATTATTTAGTTTCTTGGCATTTAATTTCTTGAGTTCTTTGTAGATTTTGGATATTAGCCCTCTGTCAGATGTGGGGTTGGTGAAGATTTTCTCCCAGTCTGTAGGCTGCCGTTTTGTTTGAATGACAGTGTCCTTTGCCTTACAGAATCTTTTCAGTTTCATGAGGTCCCATTTATTGATTCTTGATCTCAAGTCCTGAGCTGTTGGTGTTCTGTTCAGGAAGTTGTCGCCTGTGCCAATTAGTTCGAGGGTTTCTCCCACTTTTTCTTCTAGTAGATTTAGTGTGACTGGCCTTATGTTAAGGTCTTTGATCCACTTGGACTTACGTTTTGTACAAGGTTATAAGCATGGGTCTAATTTTATTCTTTTACAAGTGGACATCCAGTTGGACCAGCACCATTTGTTGAAGATGCTGTCCTTCTTCCATTGTGCGGCTTTGGCTTCTTTGTCAAAGATTAGGTGGCCATAAGTGTGTGGGTCTATTTCTGGATCTTCAATTCGATTCCATTGATCTACTGGTCTATTTCTATACCAATACCATGCTGTTTTTACAACTATTGCTCTGTAGTACAGCTTGAAATCTGGGATGGTAATACCTCCAGATGTTTTTTATTGTACAGGATTGATTTAGCTATTCTGGGCTTTTTGTTGTTCCATATGAAATTGAGAATAGCTCTTTCCAAGTGTATAAAAAATTGTGTTGGTATTTTGATAGGAATTGCATTGAATCTATATATTGCTTTTGGTAGGATGGCCATTTTTACTATGGTGATCCCACCTATCCATGAGCATAGGAAATCTTTCCATCTTCTAAAGGCCTCTTCCATTTCTTTCTTCAAGGTCTTGAAGTTCTTGTTGTACAGGTCCTTTACTTGCTTGGTTAGAGTTACCCCCAGGTATTTTATGTTGTTTGTGGCTATTGTAAAGGGGGTTGTTTCACTTACTTCTTTCTCAGCCCATTTGTTTGTTGTAAAAAGAGGGCTTCTGATGTTTTTGAATTAATTTTCTATCCAGCCACTTTGCTGAAGGTGTTTATCAGCTGTAAGAGTTCTCTGGTGGAATTTTTGGGGTTGCTTATGTATACTATCATATTATCTGCAAATAGGGATAATTTGACTTCTTCATTTCCAATGTTTATCCCCTTAATCTCCTTTAGTTGTCTTTTTGCTCTAGCAAGAACTTCAAGTACTATATTGAAGAGATATGGTGAAAGTGGACATCCTTGTCTTGTCCCTGAGTTTAGAGGAAATGCTTCAAGTTTCTCTCCATTTAATTTGATGTTGGACACTGGCCTGCTGTATATTACCGTTATTATTTCTAGATACGGTCCTTGTATGCCTGTTCTCTCCAGAACTTCTAGCATGAAGGTGTGTTGGATTTTGTCAAATGCTTTTTCTGCATCTAGCGAGATTATCATGTGTTTTTTTTTCCCTTCATCTTTTATATGGTGAATTACATTGATAGACTTTTGTATGTTGAACCATCCCTGCATTCCTGGGATGAAGCCTACTTGATCATGGTGTATGATACTTTTGATGTGTTCTTGAATTCAGTTTGCTAGTATTTTATTAAGTATTTTTGCATCTATGTTCATGAGGGAGATTGGTCTGAAGTTCTCTTTCTTTGTTGAGTCTTTGTGTGGTTTAGGAATTAGGGTGATTGTGGCCTCATAGAATGAGTTTGGCAGTGTTCTTTCAGATTCTACTTTGTGAAAGCGTTTGAAGAGTATTGCTGTTAGCTCCTCTTTGAAGGTCCGGTAGAATTCTGTGCTAAAGCCATCTGACCCTGGGTTTTTTTGGTTGGGAGATTTTTAATGACTGTTTCTATTTCCTTAGGGGTTATAGGGCTGTTTAATCTGTTTATGTGATCTTGATTTAGCTTTGGACGGTGGAATCTATCAAAAAAATTGTCCATTTCACTTAAGTTTTCAAATTTGGTGGAGTATAGATTTTTAAAGTAGGATCCAAATATTCTCTGCATTTCCTCAATGTCTGTTGTTATTTCTCCCTTTTCATTTCTGATTTTGTTGATTTGTGTTTTCTCCCTCTGTCTTTTAATTAATTTGGTTAAGAGTCTGTCTATTTTGTTGATTTTCTCAAAGAACCAACTCTTGGTTTCATTGATTCTTTGTATAGTTCTTTTTGTTTCTAAGTTGTTGATTTCAGCCCTAAGTTTGATGATCTCCTGCCTTCTGCTCCTCTTGGGAGTGTTTGCTTCTTTTTTTTCCAATTCATCCAGTTTAGCTGTTAATTCACTAATATGAGCTGTCACAATTTTCTTTTTGAAGGCACTTAGTGCTATGAACTTTCCTTGTAGCACAGCTTTCATTGTGTCCCATAGGTTTGGGTATGTTGTGTCTTCATTTTCGTTGGATTTTAAGAAGTCTTTGATTTCCTTCTTTATTTCTTCCCTGACCCAGTGGTCCTCTAATAAAGAGTTGTTCAATTTCCATGTGTTTGTCGACTTTCTGTTGATTCTTTTTCTTTTGAAATCCAGCTTTATTCCATGGTGGTCTGATAAGATACAAGGGCTTATTTCAATTTTCTTGTATCTGTTGAGGCTATCTTTGTGTCCAACTATATGGTCGATTTTGGAGAAAGTTCCATGAGGTGCTGAGAAGAAGGTGTAGTCTTTTGTGTTTGGGTGAAACGTTCTGTAGATATCTGTTAGGTCCATTTGGTTCATGATCTCTGTTAGACTCATTATTTCTCTGTTTGGCTTCTGTCTTGATGATCTGTCCATAGTTGTGAGTGGGGTGTTGAAGTCTCCCACTATTAAAGTGTTTGGATCATTGTGCGGTTTAAGTTTTGGAAGCATTTCTTTTACAAATGTAGGTGCCTTTGTATTTGGGGCATAGATGTTCAATATTGAGATGACCTCATGGTGGATATTTCCTTTAATGAATATGTAATGCCCTTCTCTGTCTTTTTTCATTAACTTCAATTGGAAGTCTATTTTGTTTGATATTAGGGTGGCTATTCCAGCTTGTTTTTCTGGGTCCATTTGCTTGGAAAACCTTTTCCCAGCCCTTTACTCTGAGATAGTGTTTATCTTCAATAGTGAGGTGTGTTTCTTGTATACAGCAAAAAGATGGGTCTTGTTTAGCGATCCAGTCTGTAAGTCTGTGTCTTTTTATTGGTGAGTTGAGTCCATTGATGTTGATGGATATTAGTGACCAGGTGTTGTTATTTCCCATTATTTTGGTATAGCTGGCTGCCTTGTGTTTCTTTTTTGTTTAGTTGCTGTGGAGGTTTCTATTTCCTCTGTTTTCTTGGGTGTAGTTATCTTCTCTGTGTAGAAATTTTCCTTCTAGGATCTTCTGTAGGGCTGGGTTTGTGAGGAGATATTGTTTGAATTTGATTTTTTCATGGAATATCTTGTTTTCTCCTTCTATATTGACAGAGAGTTTTGCTGGGTATAGTAGTCTGGCTGGGTACCTATGTTCTCCCAGGGCTTGTGGGACATCTGTCCAGGGCCTTCTAGCTTTTAAAGTTTCTGAGGAGAAGTCAGGTGTGATTCTGATGGGTCTGCCATTGTATGTGACTTGGCCTTTTTCTCTTACAGCTTTTAATATCTTTTCTTTGTTCTCTACATTTGGAGTTTCTATTATTATGTGGCGAGAGGAGTTTCTTTTCTGATCTAATCTGTTTGGTGTCCTGTAAGCCTCTTGGATTTTTACTGGCATCTCTTTCTTTAGGTTTGGGAAGTTTTCTTCTATGATTTTGTTGAAGATATTTCCTGGACCATGGAGTCGGGAGTCTTCTCTTTCCTCTATGCCTATAATTCTTAGGTTCCGTCTTTTCATTGAGTCCTTGATTTCTTTGATGTTGTGGGTGAGAGATTTTTTAGCCTTCTCATTTCTTTGGATGTTGTACTGATTTTTTCCATCGAATCTTCCATGCCTGGGATCCTGTCTTCCATCTCTTGCATCCTATTTTTCATATTCACATCCATAGTTCCTGTTCTCTTCTCTTGATTCTCCATTTCCTCTTTTAACTCTGTGTTTTCTTTATTTTTTCCATTTCTATTTTCATGTCTTGAATGGTATTGTTCATTTTGTACATTTCCTTCTCCAGTTTGCTTGTTTTTGCCTGGAGATCTTTCATTGCTTTGTCCTTTTCCTGTTCAAGCTGAGTCACCTTGGCTTGGAGCTCTTTAATGGTGTTATTTGTTGTTTTGACTTGTAAAATTGTGACATCTTTGAATTCCTTCATAGTTTTAAGTTCTTCTTGAAGGGACTCTATCACTTTCCATAATGTAGAATTGTCATTGTTTTCATGTGTTTCAGTTGTGGTGAGGTCGTTCGGGCTGGACAGAATAGTTTGCTTTCTTTTGTTGGAGACATTTCGCTCTGTTTTTTTTTTTTTTTTTTTTTTGTCTGGGGCCTCTGGCCATGTGGAATTTTTTTTTTGCTGTCTTCTGGACTTGGGTCCAAAGGGGGGCGCGTTGGTGTAGGAGTAGCGTTGCCTTACTCCACCCCTATAAGGTGAGTCATTCAGCCCCGCCTCCCAGGTGGAGACCTAACTAATCCAGGTGGCGGAGCTGTGTACAAGTAAGCTCTGGTTCCCTGCCTGAAGGCCCAGGGCCCATACTTGTACAAAAGTCCAATATACGACAGTTTCAAATATCTCGCAGTTTGCCTGGGATTGGTTCCCGTAGCGGGTAAATCTGCAGTTCAGCTCCAGTAGCTTTGCCGCTCCCGCCGCTTGGAAACTGGCCAGTGACGTCACAGACTACGATCTGTGGTCTGAAGGCACTTTGCAGCCGAGCTGAGCTCACTTTCAAGGGTCGCAACCTTTCGCCAGATAATTGGATCGTCTGTGTGAGACCTGGGAGTGCCCAGCAGGGTGGGGATTATCTCTGCGTGGGTTCTGAATCTGCCCGCTGGGTATTAGGTTGGAACTTACCGAGGGTCTCTTCTCTTGGGGGATGGGTTATCCCGATTCCCGGGTCCAGAGGCTTCCTAGCGTGTCCTAGAGTTGGAAGGGGCGTCCTGCCCAGGGATCTTCCATGGTCCCTGTGTAGTTGGGTGAGATTTAGAAGGGGTTGTGCCCATTGAACAGCGTCCTGCAACACTTGCCCCCTTGTGACTGTTGACCCCGAAATCAGAATACCTCCGCGCCAGCCGCCACCATCTTGGATCCCCCAGGAATATATCTTAGTTGGTGCAGTGTTTCTGGTGGTAGTTATGAGGCCTTGGTTTCCACTCAACACTGTGAAAAACATCATTGAATACTTAAATCAGAAGCACTTTGACCATTGCTAATATAGCCATTCTTATCTCTTATAAAAGGAAAAGTATGAATATAAGTATAATACAAAATGTGAGATTGAAATGAAAATTTTGTATAAGTTGAAATGATTTGAAATATCTTATAATAAAATTTATTTTGATAATAAAATAACATAAAAACAACAAAACTTTATTGCTTTAAATTAGTATGCATCATATGCAGGTGCACTCAGAGGCCAGAGGGCATCAAATTGCCTGGACCTGGAGTTACAGACAGCTAGCTGTAAGCTACCTGATGTGGGTGCTTGGAATTGAATGCAGTTCTTCTGCAGGGGCAGTAGCTTCTAACCACTGAACCATCTCTCTCCATCTCCTGCAATTAAAATTTTGAAAATGTATCCATTTTAATAGCAGAGCAAAATGATACAGTCATCCATCTGTTAGAGATTTCCTTGTACTTTCTCTTGCTTAAATACCAAGGTGCACACCCAGCATAGAGAGTCTAGTAATAATTAACTAATCATTATCATCAGTGCCTGGAGAGAAAAAAGACCAGCCACTGAATAAATGCAATAGAAATAATAGTTGTGTGAGAGAATAGTAGAATTATTAGCATAGTTGCTTTATTTAGCCCTGTTGGGCTTCTAAAGGATTCATTAAATATGTTACAATCTGGGCATATGAATGCCTATATTTACAATTTTAAAAAATCTGAATACATACATGATTACATGTAACTCACACTTTTTTATTAAGAAAACAGTTTATATTCACATTAACGTCAGTAATAATATTGCATATACACACTTTCCGAATTCTGATGTCACCCAGCTCTGGCAAGCAGTATCTTGTGGCTACAAACACTTTGAAGTGAGCAAACTTGCTTCTAGATAGACTACTAGAAGTGCAGTAACTAAATGCTTTATTTCTGATTGTAAGATGCTGAACAGAACCCAAATCATACTAAATACACAAGACATATTTCAATATCCACAGTTGCAACACACAACACACAGATGCTGATAGACAAAGATAAGCCATCCCTTCCTTTTATATATAAAACTATTCTGCCCCTCCCCTCTCACTCTGTCTTCCTCTCTTTCTCCTTGGGTTTGACTTTCCAGACCTTGGGGGCCTGACGGGACAGTTAAACTAATCAAGAAGGACCAACAATTAACACGGTTACCAAGGGAATAAAAGCAAAAAATACAACAATCACCCATTCATACATCATTCACAGGTAACCTTAAATGGTAACTGACATTTTAAAAATCAGTTTATTGATGGAAGTTTGTAACCATTTCTACCTTACTCTTTACATGCCCAAATTATTTTTTAATATTTAAGTAAATGAGGAAGCACAGTATTGGGGGATTTTTTTTAATTTTTCTATTCTTCTTGCATAAAATACATCTTGACCACAGTCTCCTCTCCCCACTTTCCTCTCAGTTGAACCCTCCACCTCTCCTCTGTCCCTACTCCTCCATTTCCCTTCAGAAAAGAGCAGGCCTCCCAGGGATATCAAATCAGCACAGCATAACAAGGTACAATAAGAGGAAGCATTAACAAACAAACAGCCCCTCATATCAAGGCTGGATGGGGCAGCCCAAGCTAAACAACCACAGCATATGTGCAGAGGAGCTAGCACAGACCCATGCGGGCTCCATGATTCCTGCCTCGGTGTCCATGAGCCTCTTTGGGCTCTGCTTGTTTGATTCTGAGGGTCATGCTCTTCTGGTGTCCTTGACCCCCTGTCTCTTCCAATTGTTCCTCCCACTCTTCTGAGGGTCCCTCAATGTTTTACTTTATGTCTCTGTATCTTCTTTCAGCAGCTGCTAGAGCAGACCTTACTGATGTCAAGCATCAATCCATGAGTATAGCAGAATATCATTATGAATAATTTTCTTGAGGTTTATTGTTTGTTTGGTTTGGTTTTGGCCAGTCATGTTTGGTTCTACCCTAGGTCTCTGAGTCACCCAGCTTCTGCTTCCTGGCCATCTACGTAGTGTAGGGCAAGGGCACCCTCTCATGGTGTAAGGCCTCAAGTTAGACCAGTCTTTGGACTCCCATAAGCACTGGGACACCATTACCCTGGCACACCTTTAACAGAATTTCTTCTTGTCTCCTAGATCAGGGACATTAGCTCACCTAGACATACAAGGGCCTGCATGTGTGTACTCTCATTGAGATGTGCATGATCAGGTTTTCCCATTGTGAATGGCAATTAGCAACTTCATAAAAGAGTTTTACATTTTGTATTCACATCTATTCAATATGCATATTTGTAGATTCCCCTGCTAGCTTTCCATGAGTAAATGTAAAAATCTTGAATCTCACACATTTTTCTCTCCTGTTATAGAGCCATTGTTGATAAGTTCTCTTCTAAATATTCCTGACATGGTGAAGCGCTTCTCTAACCCCAGTATATGGGAGGCAGAGGTGGGTAAATAATGAGTTCCAGGCCTGTCTTGCTACTTAGGAAGTTCAAGGCTGGCCTGGACAACATAGCAAGACCCTGTCTATGGATGAATGGATGAAGGAATAAATAGGCAAGCCTTAAGTTTCAGTGTGTCTTGTTAACAGAAGTGTTCTATTTATGAGCACTGCTTCCTTGCCTGTAGGCATCATCTATGTTTTATTGTGTGTGTTTGTCCATTTATGGCAGAATATTTTAGGTGGTATTGTGATACTTTATGATTAGATTCAGTAGGAAGTGAAATAAGGTTTTAACTCTTAACTGAAATTTTTAAAAAATGCTAAACAACCACCAAAGAATACCTCTTGATAAAAAGGAAACTAAGATAAAAATCAATAAATGTTCAGTCTCTTCATGATCTCTGATTCTCTTAGAATTTAGATTATATATTAACTTGGTAATAGTCAGTTCAGGACAGAATACAAACTAGATATCAATTCCAGTTTTCATATGCACTTACTTAATTGTTAAGAAGAGACAGGGCTTCTTAATAAAAATGAATCAAAAAGATTTTGATTTCACTAGCTGTCCAGATGAAGGTAGGAAAAGTTCAGGGCCTACAGCTGACATCCAGGCATCTGTAAAATCCTTCATGATATTTGGTATTCTGACCCTGACTTGGCCCTTTACCTGAATTTAGCTCCCAAGCCATACTATATTCAGAACTTCCTCTGAGTCTCTCTTTCTTCAGATCTAGAGATCTTTAAGCATTCCTATCATCTGCTAAAGGAGCTTACAACGTCTCTTTGAGGAAAAATGATATCACCTCTGCAAGGTCTAGTCATAGTTTCCAAAAGCATCAACTCTTCCAGAGCCCTGGTTTTTGTCCCCCATCCCCACTGACATTCCTCCAGCTTCAAACTAATGGCTTTCTGAAAATGTCTAAAGGCTTCGTTCAACTTTATGTCACTGGTTACCCTCACACTGGCCCCACCTGCTTCTATGTTTGGCCTTTTAAAACTAGGTACTGTGTTTGTATAAAATCAACCTTTCCCTGTTTTGCCTTTCAAATACTCCCCTGACTCCCAGGGCTACTCTAAGACATGCCTTTCACAAAGTTCTCCAAACAGGCAACACTACTCTGTGCTCTGCATCACTGAAGTGTTTATTAGGAATAGGGGTTATCGAGACTAAATGAAAATATTGACAATTAAGGGCTCTTACTCTGGATTTTGCTATTTAAGGGAAAAAGTGTTTTATTTTTCTCTTCTCCCTACTTGGAACACAGAGACCAACGTGCTCAGTAATGCTCAATAATTGAGTAGAATCCAAAGACTGTAATGAACATGGTGGGTGATAAGGGGATAGTTTCAGTGAGACATTTGCAGTGTCTTAAGATAGATTTTCATCATTGAGAGTGAGAAGGAGTTTATTATAATTAGTAAACAGAAGCCAGGAGTGATACTGAACTTTCAATAACACACAATAAAGCAGTCCGACAACAGTTACTCCCTGCAACCAAAAGGTCAAGAGTGCCCCATTAAATAACCTAAGAGGGTTGCTGAATTTGACTGAGCAATGAAAGATCAGTATTGTCCTGTAGCTTCTCACCCATTATGAGTACACTTCCCTGCATTTTCTGGAAAGTCTAAGAAGCACTCTGGAGACAGCCAAAATCATATCAAATCAAAATTTAATACTTTAAGCCTTAGTTTGACCTAACACACATGCACGCACGCACGCACGCACGCATGTGCACAATCTGAACCCACATTGTATTTGTCAAAGTACATAAGGGTTACCTTGATGGTTCATTGCAACTCTTTTCTTTTTCTTTTTTTTTCTTTCCCCCTTCTGTAATCAGTTGCTGTCCTTTATTATTAGAATTTTAGCTTACAATTTTTAATATTTATTTATTACTTCAGGTTACATCTCCATCACAGTGCCCTCTCTCCACCCCTCTCAGTCCCGCCCTCCCACCCTCTACTCCCATCCCTTCCATCCCACTCTTCCTGAGTGGAGTGTTCCTACATATCAGTCCCCTGCCCCAGTTCAGCAGTCATATGAGGGCCAAGAACCTCCTCATACACTGGGGTCCCACAAGGAAGCACCACTAGGGCAAAGTGTCTCATTGACAGGAAAAAAAAAAAAAGTCTATGTTCATGTTCCCTTTGGTGCATTAACTGTAGTATAGTTATCCTGTACTACATGGCTAAAATCCAACTATAAGTGAATAGATGCCATGTGTATCCTTCTGGGTCTGGGTTAGCTCACTCAAGATGAGCTTTTCTAGTTCCATCCATTTGGCTGCAAATTGCATGATTTTGTTGTTTCTGATGGCTGAGTAGTATTCCATTGTGTAGATGTACCACGGTTCTTTTTTTATCCATTCCTCAGTTGAGGGATATCTGGGTTGTTTCCACATTCTAGCTATTACAAATAAGGCTGCTATGAACATAGATGAGGAAACGTCCTTGTGGTTTGGTGAGGAATCATTTGGATCTATACCCAGAAATGATATGGCTGGGTCTTGAGGTAAAGCTATTCCAAGTTTTCTAAGATATCGCCAGACTGATTTCCATAGTGGTTGTACAAGCTTGCACTCCCACCAGCAATGGAGGAGTGTTCTCCTTTCTCCACAACCTCATCAGCATGTGCTATCATTTGAACTTTTGATCTTAGCCATTCTGACAGGTATGAGATAGGATTTCAGAGTCATCTTGAGTTGCATTTCTCTGATGGTTAAGGATGCTGAGCATTTCTTCAAGTGTCTCTCAGCCATTGGGGATTCCTCCTTTGGGGATTCTCTGTTTAGTTCTGTTCCCTGTTTTGGTTTTTGTTGTTGTTGTTGTTTTTGATTGGATTATTTGGTTTCTTGGCATTTAATTTCTTGAGTTCTTTGTAAATTTTGGATATTGGCCCTCTGTCAGATGTGGAGTTGGTGAAGCTCTTTTCCCAATTGGTATGTTGCTGTTTTGTTCGAATGACAGTATCTTTTGCCTTACAGAAGCTTTTCAGTTTCATGAGGTCCCAAAAGCAATATACAAATTCAATGCAATTCCTATCAACATACCACCACAATTCTTTATAGACCTGGAAAAAGCAATTCTCAACTACATATGGAACAACAACAACAACAAAAAAAAAAACAGAATAGCTAAATCAATCCTGCACAATTAAAAAAACACACACATACACACGTCTGGAGGTATCACCATTCCATATTTCAAGCTGTACTACAGAGCAACAGTAATAAAAACAGCATGGTACTGGTACAGAAACAGACCAGTGGATGAATGGATTTGAGTTGAAGACCCAGAAATTAACCCACACACCTATGGTCACTTAATTTTTGACAATGAAACCAAAACCATACAATGGAAAAAGGACAGCATCTTCAACAAATGGTACTGGTCCAACTGGATGTCAACATGTAAAAGAATGAAATTAGACCCATACTTATCACCTTGTACAAAACTTAAATCCAAGTGGATCAAAGACCTTACATAAGGCTGGACACACTAAATCTATTAGAAGAGAAAGTGGGGAAAACCCTCAAACTCATCCGCACAGGTGACAACTCTTTTTTTAAACAATTTTTTATTTAAGATTTTCTTTTTGTAACATTCCAATCCCCATCCCTCTCCCTCCTCTCTTCCGAGTCCCATACTCCCATCTACACCCTGACACCCTCCCTGCCAACACTAAGCACCAATTCACGCTGGTACATCAAACCTCATGAGGACTACGTGCCTCCTCCTCCATGGAGGCAAGACAAGGCAGCTCTGCCAGGAACATGAACTCCTGAGGGAGGCAACATTGTCCAAGATAGACCCTGTTCCAATTGTTAGGGGATCCACTTGAGGACCAAGTAGCCCATCAGCTTTGTATGTGTAAGGGGACTAGGGCCAATCCCTACATGCTCTTTGCATGTTAATTCAGTCTCTTTAAGCCACCTTGTGTCTGAGTTAATTGGCTATGTGAATCTTTTTCTGGAGTCCTTGATCCCCTGGCTTCCTCAAACCCTACCCCAACCTTTTTTCAAGACTCCCCAGTCTTTCCCTCATCTGTTGGATAAAGTTTCTTGGATGGCAGCAGCGCTGGGTTCCTGCCCAGATTTCTTCCTCATCCTGTAAAAAAATAATAATAATTAATTAATTAATGTTGGGTGCCATTTATAGAAAGAATTAAATTATTTACCAGTATTTATATTATATTTAATTGGTTCGGCAGCTAATCCTTAACCATCCATTATAAAAGAGCACACAGACACCACACGGATTTTAACAAGCCTTGGCCTGAATTGTGCAATCCTAGCCCATCTAAGCTTGCTGTTAATTCTATTACCCAAATATGACTCCATATATACATACATCCCCTTGGACTGCCATTCTCCATTCTATGTGGATGTTCCTGGCCATGTGGAATGGGGTTCTTTTTTCTAACCCATGGTGTGCATCCTCTTTCCTGCTGCTCCTGGCTGGAATGCCTTCTTCTTCCTGCTGCTGGCTAGAATGAATTAATCCTCTGTCTAAAGCAGGCTTCCTGTTCTAATCTCAGGAAGTTACACCTTTCTCTGTCTTTGCCCAATCTCAGGCCTCAGCATTTTATTTAACAGACAGCAAGCAGGACCAATTTAGAATGCTTAACACTACCCCATCAATTCCCTCCTTTTGTCTAATAAGAAGGCTAAATTTTTAACTTATATAGTAAAAACAATAAGAACAAATATGAAACAATTAAGAAAACCATATATAAAAGTTACACACATAATGTTTAGCCTATTTGTATCAGGCAATCTTGAAGAAGAAAAAAATCATCTATCTATCTTGCTGTGTCTAAAGTTCTGAACCTAAATAATTTCTTTCATATTCTATTTTATAAACCTAAAGATTTTATTTAGACTTGAAAATATCCATTTAAATCCTAAACAACTCAAGTTCAATTGCTATTTTATAACTATTATGCCTTCAACCCCATCAAGGACATAAGGGATAAGGTTATTATTTGGGTAGGAAACATAGGAGAGCAGCTTAAAAGAAATATGACAGTTTGTTGCCTAGACAGTCCCAAATATCTCCTGATATCGTTAGAGCATCATCTTCAGCCTTCTGGCCAAGCATTTTTCACAGACTAAATTGTGTAGCAGGGAATAAAGATTTTCCCATTCTCTCTCAACAGAATCAGGACATTGACTTACCTGCATTTAAGCTATGGTCCATCTTTGGACTGTATATAGTCTGTTGAGAGAGCAGGGGCATTTTTGCCCAACAGGAATTATCTCCTGATGGGAGATTTCTTTTTGATGCTCATTGTCTTCTTTCAAGTCAAATGGGAGCTGTCAGGAGCTGACTATCTTAAGTCAAACAATTCTTAAAATAATAAAAAACATCTTTAAATGCCATTTTCTGTATGCCTCTGAGGGTTTTGAAGACATCTATCGATTTATTTATAAATCTATCTATCTTTCTATCATCTATTTATCTATGAACAAACTGTATATTTTTAGCCATTTACTATCTGTTTAACCTATTAAGTCTATTTTGTGATAAATTAAGGCTAGTATTTTACATGACCAGAAGCTCAACTGGCCATGTCATTGTATTATCCAGACTCCTAAATAGATTGCAATAGCAACCCATAAAAGGATCGAAATTAAATCTGTACTTTTAAATGATTTGTATAGGCACAATACCTTATATAAGAGTTTAAATATACATAATATGTGTCTAAATACAAAATTCTATACCATTGTATCAAAAGATAACCTTATTTGAGAACAACAATAGTTTTGAGTTTCACAGCAGATTCAATAATCTATCCTTATATCTTATCATTTCTATATTATATACATATATTCCCCCTCTTTTTCTTTTCAAGTCCTTCCCCCTATATAAGAGAGAAGAAAGGATAGAGAAAAGAAAAAGAAATAGAAAGGTCATTGAATTGAATCTCCTATATCTTGCTTAACATGACCATTTAACAATTTGTAACCATGCCCCCTAAACATCATCTATAACCCATCAAATAACCAAAGAATCATCCACCCAACTTTTTGGGAATAGGACGTTGATCTCTTAAAACTTCTTCCTGCTGAATTGGGATACAGAAAACCTGTTTGGGGGCCCAATAAAATGGAAAAAAAAATGATTAATCAATTTGATAGTAACATTTGTTGTCCAGTCACTATATGCTTGGCAATTTGAATGTCCTGAGCAGTTTGTAGTCCGAAGCTGCACTTTGGGTAGGAAAGTTCAGGGGTTTATTGAAGTCCTGTCTGGAACAGTCTTTGAGGCTGGGCCTTCTCAGCAAGCTGATTGAAGTTGTTCTTGATGCAGATATTTGAGGAAACAGCTATTGAGTCAGTCTATGAGGCTGGATCATTTCGGACACTTGTCTTGTCTTCTTTGGACTCTGGTCCTGTTGTTCTGAAAATATGTAATTTCTCACAAGTAACATATAGTTCTGCAATTACCAAAATGCCTTGGATATGCAGGATGCACAAATCAATTAAGGGATATTTTCTGTTCTTTGTTTGAACAGAAGAAAGACATTTGTAAGTTTCCATGCCATATAAAAGAATGACATGTAATAGTAAGACTGTATGGAGTTTGTTTGCCTCTACAGTTGACACAAATTTATTAATTGATTAAAACAAGTTTATTCTGTGTTGTTCTGGCTTTTTGTAGATTAGGTTGGCCTCAAACTCAAAAAGAACCAATCTCTCTGTCTTTGTCTCCCATGTTTTGGGAACAAAGGTATGCATATATATATATATATATGTCTTCTTTCCTTTTCTCTTTTCTTTGGAGACTTAATTTCTGTGTGGATATGTCTATCCTTATTGAGACAGGGTTTCTCTTTGTAGCTTGGGCTGACTTGGTTTGTTCTGTAGAGCTCTGTATATTAGATTGGCCTCAAATACACAAGGAACCTGGTTTTTCCTTCTCTCCCAAGTTTTGAAATCAAGGTATGAACTTAAATAATTGAATTACCCTGATTAAACAATAACATTAATTAAACCATTTTTTATTAGTTTGAGTTCCAATTCTCCCATGGAAGCCCCATTCTTAAGGAGATTGGTGTAGAATAGCATGATATGCTATTTTATATTAGCTTTTCTTAACTGTTGGCTATGTGAGTCATGCAGTTTGCATATTCTTTCCAAGCCTAACTCTGGGTCCTTACATTGATTAACAGAATATATCCTTTTCTCTCTCTCCTTTTTTTTTCCCCCAGACAGGATTTCTCTGTGTATCCTTGTCCTGAACTCACTTTATAGATCAGGCTGACCTTAGTGAAGGTCAGGGATCCACCTGTCTTTGTTTCCCAAGTGCTGGGATTAAAGACGTGCACCATCATGCCCAGCGATTAATATATCTCTTTTAGGGGCAAAATGCCTCTTGAAACCAGTTCTTCAGTGGGAGCCCCTCAACTAAGGAGACTGGCTTGTGACCCCTTTCTCTTTATGTAAATATAAGATTATGTGTATTTATTCATTAGATCAGTAAGAACATTATTAACCTTAATATCAAGGAAAAATGTGTCATTTTTGAATTCTAGGCTGTCTTTAGTAAGCAGTCTTATCTTATCAGCAGGATTCCCCCCCCTGCCTTCATTGTTTAAACCAGGCTGGTCTAGAATTCAGAGATCTTCCTGTTTCTTCCTCTAGTGTGATGGGATTAAAGGATTAAGGGTGTGTGCCAGTACCACCCTGCTCAAATATTTCACTTAAATCCCAGATATTAGTAACTCTGTAACTCAGAGAGCAACTTTGAACTGTAGTGACAATTTGAAATCTGCCCAAAATCTTCAAAAAACTCTTATGTTGTAGCAATGCCAAACCAGAAAAATATCCTTTCTACCTCCTGATATAAGAAAATCAAAAACATTTAAACAAAAATCAAGCAAAGAAACAGCCTTGGCATGTCTAACCATGCCATCCCATGCTGCAATTAAAGTTTTGGTCATTACTTGAAATCTAATTGTGACTGTATTTCATTTGTGGACCCTTCCCAGAAAACCCTGACAAACACCTCATAGCCAGGGAGCTCTTAGCTCCAGCTGCCATCAATTTTATATTATCTATCGGGAAGGGCCTCCCTCCTTCCTCTGTTATCATTGTTGGCAATTTAGCATTCCATCTGGAAATTCTTTCTTTTAAGACTATCCACCTCTGAATTTTCTCAAAAAAGATACACAGAACCACAATTGTCAGGGTAAAAACCATTTGCATGCTAAGAGGAATAAATTCAATTGAAATCCAAAAGTGTTGAGGCATTATAAATTCCTCCATTTTTAATCTAGGCGATTAATACCATTCTCAAACCCTGTTTAGAAGGCTGCCGGCTTTTTAGTCTGTAAGGAGAGCTAAACCTTAGCTCTCTGCCTTTCTTGCAAGGCAACAGCTTTTGTTAAGGTTTCTGCACCTTTGAAATGCATTTCAGTTCATTTCCCTGCTCTTTGGCTAGGAAACTGGCTTTCACACGGGCCTTCTCATGCTGTAAGCATGGATTCTAATTGCTGTAGTTGGACACCATATGTAAAAAAAAAAATAATTAAATTACGTTGGGTGCATTTGTAAAAATAATTATATTATTTACCAGTATTTATATTATATTTAATTGGTTCAGCAGCTAATCCTTAACCATCCATTATAAAAGAGCACACAGACACCACATGGATTTTAACAAGCCTTGGCCTGAATTGTACAATCCTAGCCCATCTAAACTAGCTCTTAATTCTATTACCCAAATATGACCCCATATATACATATGTCCCCTTGGACTGCCATTCTCCACCACGCTATGCAGATGTTCTGGCCGTGTGGAATGAGGTTCTTTTTTCCATCCCATGGTGTGCATCCTCTTTCCTGCTGCTCCTGGCTGGAATGCACTAATCCTCTGTCTAAAGCAGGCTTCCTGTTCTAATCTCAGGAACTCCCCCCCCCTTTTTTTTTAATGTTTTAATGCTTAGCCCTTAGCTGGGAAGACTCTCAATTAGCTACTCTAAGTTAAATGGATCACCTAATCCCAAACCACCATGTGCCTGTGATTACCTTCCAGCATTCTCCAGACGTTTGTCTCTTTCTATGTCTCCCGGTGGAAAGAGAAAGAGTTTCTGTGTGTGCCCAGAGTTCCTGTTCTGATCACAGGAAGTCCCACCTTCCTATACTCTTTCTGCCCTGCTAATTGGTCATAAGCGACTTTTATTAACCAATCAAGAGAATGCCTCAGAAGGGGCAGTAACCAGATCTCAGCATTGAATTCAATGTATCAGAAACAATTTTAGACCTTCCCTCAACATTATCCATTTCCAATGTTTATTCCATCTTCCTTACTTAGAGGTATTCAAGTGCTATCCCTTGAGCCTTCCTTGATACTCGCTTCTTTGGGTCTGTGAATTGTAGCATGATGATCCTGTACATATTGGCTAATATCCACTTATGAATGAGTAAATACCTTGTGTGTCTTTTTGAGTCTGCTTTAGCTGACTCAGGATGATCTTTTCTAGTTCCATCCATTTGCCTGCAAATTTAATGATATCCTTGTTTCTGATAGTATTCCATTGTGTAGATGCACCACAATTTCTTTATTCATTTCTCAGTTGAGGGGCATCTAAGTTGTTCCCACTTTCTGGCTATTACAAATAAAGCTGCATAGCAACTATCTTTATCCTTGCTAACTGTCTTTCTTTTTCAATTCCATTGGAGGGTTTATTTTTATTTTTAACTGTGTACATGTGTCTGTGTGGATAAAGACACATTAGTTCAGATCACCACAGAGGTCAGAGGAAGGTGTTGGATGGCATGGAACTGGAATTGCATCCACTCCGGACCTGTTTATAAAGATCATGTGCTGTTATCCACTGAGGTTTATCTCCAGCTATGTTCTTTATCTATAATAAGGCTGTCAACTGGCCTTTTCTATAAATACAAGCCTGTGTCACAATGTTTTTCTCTTTGCATTTTTGCTTGTTTACCAATGTATTTGTTAATGCTTACATTTTAATTACAACTGACAGAATTTTCATGAATTTGATTTTTTCAAGTAGTTGCCCATATGAAGATATATTTTATATGTGTTATAATATGAAATTGGAAAGAGTGAGCCAAGGTAATGAAGAATAAACAAAAATAATTGTAGAAGGAAGACTTTTTATTTATGTGTTTTTATTTGGTGTTTACTTTTCTCATTTGGTAGCATACAGAGTATCTTCCAGTATCATGAATGCTAGTCCCTAGAGGCAAAGGCTCTTGGTAGGCACCAGCTCAACTTTTTGTTCAGTCAGTTGTGCGGGTGTTTTTTATGTAATAGGGCCTTCCCATCAGTTTGTAAGAGCAACCAATAGCCTTGGCAATATGTGGGGTTGTTTGGGGTTTTCATGGGGCACCATTGGCCAACAACTCAATTAGATGCATGCTATTCCCAGTACTCGAAGCTGCATTTGATGACAAGAGATGACCACTTGGGGCTCCATCTTCCCTGCTGTTTGGCAGTTTCATTTAAATGACTGTCACTTATATATTTCAGGAAGCTTCTATTGTATTAGGGAGATTTTTTTATATTTCCTTTTAAATACCCTTAAAGATATTAATTATATTTTAAATATCCTTAAAGATATTAAATAATCTGGACTTTTCCTTCACAGAAAAGGAAAACAATGAATTTGGAGTTACTAATTAGATGCTTTTCTTTCAAAGTTCCTGTAGATGAGGAAATAAAAGGCAGTAAACATTGTTAGTCTTTGGCTCACACATTTCACAAGTGTTCAGATTTTTATCATGATGATATTTTTAAAAAATAACCAACTCAATTCTGAAAATTTTAAAACATTACACATAAAATTGTAATAAAATTACATCAACCTTTGATAAATTTCCAACAATAAATCATGAAAACATGTTTTCTTTCATTTTAAAGAATCTAAAATAAAACAGGCAAATAAAATACATTCATTTTCTTGCTAATACTGGATTTGCTATAATCTTCATATTGATTTTAACATATTCACTTTAATCTGCATAAAATATTCAAATAACTTTGTCCTATTACCTTATTCATTCATGAACTGAAGTATCATCCTAACAAGTAATAATCTCAGATTACACTTGAGGAAGTATTGCAAGAATGAATGTGCTGTATTATTTTTTCTCCTATAATTTTCATTGCATTCTGGTGGCAGTCTTATGGTCTCTAAAAGAGATTTGGCCCAGAAAAAAAAAAAAAAAAAAAAAAAAAACATGCTTAATCTCTACAGTATACCCTTGCTAACTAAAATCAATTGTGAAAAAGCCAGAAAAAAAAGCACAGTTCCTGTTCATGATTAGAAAATCATTTCAAAACGTTTTATATAATTTTTTTCTGCCTTAAAAACTCTTTCTGCTATTAATTACTAAGAATAAATCATACCAGCTACTAGGTCTCTTGTGTTGGTCATTGGTGACCATACCAGATATTCTTCTGTACCTTGGAAGTCACAGTCTGGTTATACAAATGGCTAAGAATCAAATAGCTGTGCATATTGACGTTATCAGTTTATTCTAAGGTTTAAAACCTCCATGTTAGAGGAAACTCTTTGAGATAGGGATTTTCAAAAGGGAGATGAAACATGCCACCCTCCAGAAAAACCTCTTTAGTGCAGGGAGTAAACAACTCAATAGTTTCAGGAGGTTATTGAAACTGACCAGATTCAGTAGGCCCCTTTTCTGCTCACACCTATGTAAGCACTAAGAACTGCTCAGAGACATTTTTCAGAGGAGCTAAACTGCCTAGAAGAAGCAGAGCCTAGCAAAATTGCCCAGAAGATGTAGGGACCAAAAAAGCTGCCTGGAAGAGGCTCAGTCAACCTAGCTCTCTGGAAAGGACAATCTCCAACCTGTTCAGCTGCATGCAGGTTATGTTGTGAACTCTGGATTTCTGGTTTTCGTGGGCTGTCATCCATGGTAGGGTGATCTTTTAGTGATGGGTCTGTCTCTGAGTAGTTCCTGCTCATGAAACTACCCATACATATTCCTACAAGCACCCCAAGCACCATTCACAAGTTCACTGTGTTGGTCTTTGGTAGTATCCATCAATACGTCTATTTTTATTTTTCTATCTGTGGTGAGTAAACATTTATTCATGTCTCCCCAGGAATAATGGTACAAAGCACAAATAAATACACTCATTAGTTCATTCAAATATATCTTCTGAATGTGCTCTGTGATCTGAGCCAAGACTAGACACACAATGCCTGAAGCCATAACACGTTCTATGACAGCATAAGAATGTAAGGAAAGGAGCTTGTTTAGATATAGCAATTGGTGCTAAGAGAAAACCACTAAGGGGCATCAAAAAGGTTTTATTATTATTATTATTATTATTATTATTATTATTATTTAGGGTGAAGATGAAGAAGTACTTCTGTATAAGTTGGTATTTGAACAGAGAATTGAGTGGCGAGAGGCCATATCTTGTCAAGAGAGAGAAATCTAGGGTTGAAAGTGCCAGGCACATTAGGGTATTAGCCAGAGGAATGGAATGCATGAGAACAGAAGGACGGGAAGAAGCCAAGCTTTGCCCCATTATCAGGGAGTACAAAGTGTATTGTAGCAAATATGGGTATTCAAAAAATAGGTGACAGGGAGCCCAACCCAAATGGGAAGCCATGGGAAGATTATTTTACAGACAGAATTGTGTATTACAAAGTTCAAAGTTCACTTACTTTTTTAGTTTAACTGTATTTGAAGCTAGGGCTTTCTATAAAGTAAAAGTTGAGAGAGATCAAAGAAGAAGAGATACAAAGGACAGATACATGCACCCAGAGAAAAAGTCATCGGAGAATACAGTGAGGAGGTAACCACCTATAAGCCAAGGATAGAGGTTCCAAAAGAAACCAGTTTTGTCTAACACCTTAGTCTGGAACTACAGGCTTACAAAATGGGAAAACACAAATGTGTGTAGTTACAGCCACACAACCTGTGTTTTTAAGTTAGAACATCAATAGCAGGCCAATATAGGCTTTCCAAAGAGGTGATCTTTGAAGTCTGAGTGTAAATTAACCACATGAAGAAAACTGCTCCAGAACAGTGTTTGAAAATCTCTAGACTAGGAGTTTGTTTGATGTGTTTGCAACTCTCAGTGTGTTTAAGAATCTAAAAGAAAGTCTGTTGATGGAAGACAGTACAAACTAGGTTTTGGTTATGGAGAGATGAAAGATTTGGCCATGGGTCAACTAGTGCCAGGGCAGGTGGGCTCTGCTAAGGACTTATTTGATATTTATTCTATAAATATTACTGAACAACCATGAGATGCAAGAAAATTGCCAAACTACCAAATGCTATTATCCTTGTTATAAAGAGGTTGCTATAATCAGATTTGAATTTCTAAAAAATTTAGTTAAGGCCAATTGAAGTAGCAAAAGACTAGGTATGGAATTAACTCCTCCAGAGTTCCAACAGAGATGAAGCAATGTAGACAGGATGGTGAAATGGAGCAATGTGGATTGGTATTTACAGCTGAAGTTGACAAGGTGAGGAAGGTTTTCACATTTGTGGTTTTATCAGAGAAAATCTGATGCTGTTCTTAAAATAAAGAATACTAAATTTATAATTTTATGTCCAACATGACTTGTTTCTTTTGAGACAGGTGAAATTTGAGATAATTCTGAAACATCTAAGTAGACAGTAAGAGGTTGAATCTGAGGACAAATGGAGACAGAAAAGAACTTTGCGATCAGAAGTAAATGGTAATCACAACCTGCTATAGCCTAAGTTCTCTGTGTTCAGGACTTTTATTTCTGATTTCATGGATGTACCCAAAATCCACAGAATATTGCTGACAAACAGAAAACACCAAGTATAGATCTAAATGAATGGCTGTGTGAGAGGACCAGCAATAAAAAGAGTTTATCATGAAAAGAGAAACCTACATAAAATGAACTCTGGAGAAATGCCACCATTTATTACTTTTGTGGAAGGAAATGAACTCAGAGAGGAACAGCAAAAGGATTGTTAGAGAGTGGAATAAAACAGAGTAGCCTCAGGTTTGGAAGCCTAAAGGAAGAGAAGTTTGAGAAAGGAAAATTGGTAGTTTTGAGTAAGTGACATGTGGCATCCAGACAGGGACATTAATGAATAGTTCTGAATCTCTACAGAAAGATGGGCTTTAAAATACTTTAATCTTTTCATCTCTGTTGTCAATTTTTCAGTTAAATTAGTTATAATTGTTTTATGTCTGAGACTTACCTTCACTAGCAACTTGTTGAAGCTACATCTGAAAGCATATCTCTTGACACATTACCAGCACAAGTACATGTATAATTGCACAATTATTCTTTGTATTAAATTATGACTTCAATGACAGTTGAAATAAATGTATCCTACATGAATACATTTAAACAACCAATATTCTTTCTTGACTTGTTCATTGAAAAATATCCTTTTGGGGAGATTGGAGAAGTAGATAGCTCACCAGTTAAGAGTACTTGCTACTCTTACAGAGGACCTGGGTTCCTTTTCCAGCATCCACATGGCAACTCACAATTGTGCAAATCTTCAGTTTCAGCAAATGTGATTCCATTCACAGACACCAGTCACAGATATTATGCACGTACATACATGCAGACAAACATGCAGACATAGAAGTAATAAATACTTAACATGTCTCTTCTGAGTGAAATTCCTAACATTTTGCTTTTGTAAGAGTTATTTTATATCACTCTGTGCTTCTCTATATTTTTCATAAAGGCATCACTAACTTCACACAGAACCATGTGATGAGTTATAAGATTTTGCTCAATAGTAAAAATTACTTTCATTTTACCACTTGAATACTTTTCTCTAAAAACCTAAACTCATTTTTAAAATCAAGTTAAGGTAAAGATCTTCATATTTTTCAGTGTTGTGGGTTATCACCCTAGTGATTCCCATAGAAATCTCTGCCTTGTGGCAGATCTCCATGTGAGTCCACTGGGGGACTGTTCCGAATACACATAAGCCTGTCTATCTTATAACTAAATTGGGGTCATAGCTTTCTTCCAAGAGATTAAATATGTTTACCCAAAAGGACTGCCAGCTCATCTGATTTGAATGAACTTTTCCTTGAGACAGATAACCCACTTGGCTTTTAGCTATTATTATCTTCAGTGGAAAGACTCAGAGAAAGGTCATTAATTAGTCCTTGATTTAATTCCCAACTGTACAATAAATATTTGGTTTAAGGAATACCCCCCCAAGTGATCTATTTTGCTTCCGTATGCTTATCTTACTTGCTGTTTTATTATATATTTATGACTTGTTTGGCTTTGTTCGATTTGCCTTTGGAAGATAATCTTCTTGAGAACTGGAGTACTGGCTCTTCTGTTTACTGCCTCAGTAGATCCCAAATCAGGTTTCGCATCTTGTAGGTATTTGGTAATATTTATAGAATAAATAAATGAATTGATGCCTGAAGTCTGATGGCAGGAAATAAATACAACATGCTGACTGGGTTGGGTTTGCAATTTAATTGATGATGCAATTCCTAATAGCACACATTTGAAATTCAAGCCAGCAACTTGTATGGTTGCACCATGAGCTGACTTCTCATGAGTCTCAGATCCAAGTTAAAGGTTCCATGTGAAAGACAAATGACTCGTTCTTTTAAGGCGCAAAACATGTTATCCCCATATCTAACAAACCACCAAATGTTATTAATTCTCTTTTTCCTAGTGGATGTTATATTTTCCTTCCATAATACCTTCCTTTCTGATATTTTCTAAATTGCATTTAATTGTTTTGTGCATATGTGGAGGGAGAGGAGCATGCCAGATCACATGTGTAGAGATCAAATGGTAGTGTAGAGAGCCGATTTTGTCCTACTGTGTGAATCCCAGGGATCCAACTTGGGTCATCCAGCGCAACAGCAAACACCTTACATCTCACCTGTCTTCTGCCATTAATACTTTTCTCTAGACAATATATTATATTGTCAGCTTTGGTTTATTCAGATGGGATAATAATTAATTGATGTGTTCATTGATCACAAGCAAGTTCCTTCTGCATAAGTTCCTTTCCTGTGTCTATTTCAGGCCTAAGAAATGAATATCTAAATCCCATGAAGGGTGTCTTTCCTTACAGAGCAGCGAGCCAATGGATAAGTTTACAACCATAAAGCCCCACTGGAACTCAAAATGGAAATGAGACCTTCATTAAAGGTCTGAGACAAATGTCCTCTGAGCATATCTCCTGTAATATCATTAAACACTCTGTGTTCTCATCCTTCACTGCTTTTAGTTCAGGAGCAATTGCTGGCATACTTCATGCTTAATATCATATGGGTCTCAAAAGGACACAGAAATATCTTTCCATCGGAAGTGTGGATACTGGTTGCCTTGGGCATTTCTTGAGAGCTACGGTGCTGTCAGTAATGACCACACAACACAGAGTTTAACTGTGAGCTGCTGCATATCAGAACTTTATACACCCCCAATTTCAAACAGTTTCTGTATGATAACTGCTAATGTCAAAACAGTTTAAAAATAGTAAAAACTCGATTTCCTCCCCCCCTTAATATTCTGAGAATCATATTGTTGGGCACCAGGGAGTCTGGGCAATAATTCTGATGGATTTTTGCCATCAAATTTAGGATAAACAAATTAATGCTAGAAACAGTTTTCTAACAAGAAATACTAAAATAGGAAAACAAAAGTCGAATGTTACAAACAGGAAAAAAAGATAATCTCTGTCAACAGTAATTTGTTTTTGTTTTTATAACCAGGATAACACTTTTTTCCTTTATTTTTTTATTTCTTCAAGTTACATCTCAATCGCAGTCCCCTCCCTATTCCCCCTCCAGTCCCACCCTCCCACCCTCAACCCCCCATCCTCTTCCCTTTTTTTTTCTTTTAAGTTTAAGGTATATCTTATTTCCCCCTACAGTTTCCCCTTTCAGTCCAACAAATGGCTCTTTCTCTTATAATAACAAATACAATACAGTACAACAGAGGTAATTAGGCCACAGTTATGACGGTTATATGGCTTAACGTACATTCCCAATGACCAGTCCATATGTATTTGGTACCTGACTTTAACATTCTACTATCTAAACATCTCCATGAGTTTAAAGGTCTATATCTGACTCAACATTCATACTAACTTGCAACACAATTTTAAAAGTATCTTCTTACATCCAGAACACTCTCTTGACTCCTAAACAACTCAAAATTTAATTATGAGACTCTAGCTATCTGTTCTTCAACCACCTCAGAGACCTGAGAGGGATAAATATATCTGATTTTATAGGAAGTACAGGGCCTGCAGCTTCCAAAACTAAGAAATGACATACCTGTGGCTGCCTGGACAGTTCCCATTTTCTCTCCATACATTACAGCATCGATCTTCAGTCATTTAGCCCCATTTCTCTGACAGACATTGATTGTAGAGCAGGGGTTATGAAGGACTTACCTACCCTGTCTTGGCAGAGCTAGGCTGTCGACTTACCTGCTTCCAGGTTTTGTCCTGTTTGGACAGCATTCTGTCTACAGTTGGAGCAAGGGGCTTTTCCTACCAAGAGATAGGCTTGCGACTAATTCAATCATCTCCCACTGGAGATTCTTCGATGCTCATCTTCTACTTGGAGGAGAATAGGGGTTGCTGTCAGGAGTTGATATGTCTTGATATAAAAAAATCTAAAGTTACGAAAACATCTTTGAATGCCATATTCTGCGGATCTCTTGAGGTTTTTGAAGAGGCCCTATCTATCTCTTATATTAGGGTAAGCAGATGTTGCTTGTCTCTTAGCAGGTTTATTTCTGATTAGCTTAGCAAGTAACTATAATAGGCTATCATAGTACCCAACAGAATGACCAGCTTGCATAACCATTAGTTTGCATTTCTTAATTATCCTAAACAGTTTATGACAATTAGTAGTAAAAGGCCGAAATTTCTCATTTCATTTTTTTTTCTTTACCTCCTAACCCTTCCATCCCATTTCTCTGGGGTGGGGTGTCCTTATATAACAGTCCCTCATCTCAGTTGAGAGGTCGTATGAGGGCCAAGAGCCTCTTCATTCATTGGGGGTCTATGAAGCAGTACCTCAGTGAAAAGTGTCTCGTTGCCCGGGAGAGAGAACTACTGAACAAACAAACCAATAAGCAGACAATAGATACAAAAGACTAAAAAAATAGAAAAAATATAACTAATATATAAAAAATAAATAAAAATTAAAAATAAGAAGTCTATGTCTAAGTTCCCTTTGGTGTGTTAGTTGTAGTATCGATACCTTCTACTATATAGCTAAAATCCTAGTATAAGTGAATAGATGCCATATGCCTCCTTCTGAGTCTGGGTTAGTTCACTCAGGATGAGCTTTTCTAGTTCCATCCATTTGGCTGCAAATTGCATAATTTCATTGTTCCTGATAGCTAAATAATATTTCATTATGTAGATGTACCACAGTTTTTTACCCATTCTTCAGTTGAGGGATAACACTTTTTAAAAAGAGTTTTAAAGAGTTTTAAAATTACCCAACAATATTTACAATTTTTTAAAGTAGTTATCTTTTTCTTAACTAAGTTACCTAAGTAAATTATGTACTTAAGTGTGTGTTCTCATGCAATGAAGCATTTACAGTATTATTTACTTTGACTATTTTTTAAATGAAGTCATGACAATAGAGTCCTTTTAATATTAATGCATTTATAAAATAAATCAAATCCCCCACTGTCTTCTCACTCTCTACTTTATTACCATTCCACCAAGCTAGTATACAGAAAAAAAAAAAGGCCATTGTCTGAAAGCTAGGGTGTGAACCTTCACTAGGGAACTGAATTTGTCAGCACCTTAATATTGAGCTTCCAGCTTTCAGAATCGTAATGAACTAATTCCCATCATTTAAAACACTTAGCCTATAGCATTTTGTTATGGGAACTAGGATGATTAGAACAAGCGTCCACCATGGCTTCTCTCATTATATTGATAAGAAGCAGGCAATCTATCTCAAATGAAATCACCATAGGTTTAAGTTAGAATCCCATTGAGACTATTTTTTTTTTAATTGGACTTAGGTAAGTACAAATTTGATTTATCCCTACAGGAACATTTCAGGGAAGTCACCCCAGTGCCAGAAGGATGAACACCGAAGGTTCAGGAAACTCACATGTTTGTAGCACTCTGAATGGCCATATGCTTGGGCATGTTCACAGTACAAGGTTCTTCTGACTTGTCCCAAATCCTCCTCCAAAATCCCTATGCCTATGGTTTTTGCATTGTAAATGAGGCTACTGGGCAGTTATGGAATCTTGTGCACTGTGCAATGTTGGCTTTTTTTATGATTTTAAGCCTCTTGTAGTACAGAGACTTAGACAATATGCTGAAGCATGGAAAGAAAGAGAGGAATGACAAGAGGGAGCCATTTCTAAACTTTGTTGCCATCAGATCCAGTCTCTGCATAATACCAAGAATCCTTGATCCATTACTAGAATTAACAAAATTGAACTTAAAATTTACATGCAAATACAGATGCATTTAAACAAAAATAATGACATTTAATTTATAAAACCCCTTTAAGATATTTGATTTTATTCTATGATGTTTTAAAGATATTAGCCAGTAATTGAGTACTTTGAAGGTCTTATGAAATACTAACACAGTTCTAAACAAGATATTTATGTTAAAAATCAGAATATTGTAACATAACTATAATTTTTGTTTGCCTTTTTATATGAAATCCAAAAGCTTATGATGGATACTTATGGAATAATTTTCTGTTGTTACACATCAAACTTTAAAACTAGTTTCAGATCATAACAAATACTACTCATTTCAAGGCACTAAGAATCCCAATAGTATGGGAAAGATGATAAATACAATGAGATCTTTTTCTCTTGTAAAACTGGTTTGTTCCCAGGAACATGATATTTATATGTAGCACAGACAAAAATCAAGTGGTAGAGATGGTAGTATTTTTTTTTAACTTGGAGAAAAACAGTTTTCATACAGAGCAGTTGTAGTTCTACAATGGGAAAAGATTTGTGACAGATTAGAAATAACAAGGTACCAATGTTCTTACATTTCAGACTTCTGGCACTAAACTTTCCATACCTTTTATTATTTTGACCTTATCCAGGTAACAGATGAGCACCTGCTTCAAGACCATTCATAATAATTCTACCAGTGCCACCTAATAAAGGAAATGCCTTTTGAAGGGACACAGGGATGATATTAAAACATGAAGGAGACATACTAACTGGGATCTTACAAAAAAATTAAATAATAATCTACATTTATCTATTTGGAAGGAAGACCTTGAGTTTAAAGGGAATGATAAAATAATTGTGTGTGGAAAATGACTAAATGGAGTGGAAAGCAACAGATCAAACATGATATGACTTCCTTTCCCATAAGCCATTGCAAGGGCTGTTTTCCACTGTATTTTACAATTAAATACATTATTCTGACTTATGCATTTTCAGTTTTAGTGTTACAATTTTCTTTATAAATATGTAGGTTTTAAGGGCTTTCAACCATCGGTGAATATGATTTCCTTGTGAAGTGGTGATTTTTAAATTATGACAAGTTCATGAATAACATTATCTTTTGTGTAAGTTTAACTTAACCATGGTAATACTAATAAGTTTTCCAGTTTTTTCAATGATGCTGCTACTATTAAAATTATCCTAAGTTGGGAATGAAGCTCAGTTGTGGACTGCTTCATACATTAGGTCATGAGTTCAATCCCCAGCCACAGAAACATGCACAATGTGTATGTTTATGTATATATATATATATATTATAAATATAAATGTTTATCTGTCTTATATATATATATATATATATATATGCATAGTCTGAAGCTCTTATTTTGGATGTGTTCTTTCAAATTAGAAACCACAAAATTCCCAAGATATTCTAGTTTCACATCACTTCAGTACACATGTTATTTTTTACCTTGATGATTTATATTGTTTAAAAGACTCTAAATATTTTCTTGCAGATCCCCCCGAAATATCTACATTTTGAATTTATAGAGAGGAATGGAGCACAATACTGAAGGAAATTGGAATATGATTCTTATATATTTAATTTGCTATTTACAAGAAAATATATAACCTCCCAATGTTTATTTCACACAAAAATGTCATTTCACAAAGGAAAACAATTATTTAGATGTGTAGAGTAGTGGCAGATTTGGTCATGTGAGTCATATAACCATTCACTTATGAATGTTCTACTATAATAACACAAAAGATATTTTAGCATCAAGGAGACATTAACTTTTTGGTTTGGGTTTTATTTTAAGTTACTTATTCAGTGGAATAGTCAACTGGCTTTTGCTGTCCCATAAAAGCAGTGATTTAGGGCTTTTTCCTTCCTGTTTAACTACTAATACAACTTTCTTTTATGTCAATCAATTCTGGCACCAAAAACTGCATTGCCTGTAGCCACGGGTTCCATTTATCTTCATGGTGTTATGTCATGGGGAGGACCAGATTTCTTTTCCTCACTCTGCGAATCACCAACAAATCCTATCTGGTCCACACACACACTGGTGTATATACTAGGTGTTTAGTTATTGTCTATTGAGAGGAACTTAGATGCTAGCCACTCGCTGTTATGTTCAGGTTTCCTAACACTGAAGGAGAACAGTGTTCAGCTAGGATGAGGCAGGGGAGAAAAATGCATTTTGAGAAGTATCAGCCTTCAGAAAACAGACTGCAGGCATGATTCTTCACATAGCGACACCTCAACCTCCTGTTCTATTTTAGCCCTTCTTCTCCCTTTGCCATTTCAAAGCAGAAATTTAAATTCATTTGCACATTTGATCATCGTAATATTTATTCAATACTTACTACCCAACAAGGAGCAACAATTTGGGGATTGTGGGCCAGGATGCTAAAAACGAAACAGATATCCCATGGAATTCTCATTCCATCTGGAAGGGGCATCACGCTGACTTCCATAATTACTATGGTTGTGAATGCTGTTTCTGATTATACTGCCAAAATGTAAGTAGTGAGTGTTGTACAGTAAGGCCCCAACGGCATATGTTGATGAACTTCAAAAACTGCCACAGAGATGAAGCACTGTTTATGCAGTCGGAACACACCTAGGAAGACTTAAAACCTAACACCTAATGGTTTTGTTTTTTGTTTTGTTTTGTTTTACTAAAAATAAAAACAAGGAATGTAGAAGCAATAACTGACCACAGCGATCACCAAAGTCACCAGACTCGCCAAACAGTATGTCAGGGAGAATATTTGAAGATGATAAACACTTTTAGGAGTTAATATATGTCAGTATTGGTACAGAAATCTTTAGTAGGGAAATAACCTTTGACACAGACTATATTTTAGGGGAGTAAGCTCATATTTTAAGCATAATTTAAAATGTAGTAGAAATTATTGAAGTCATTAGTTTAGAATTCCTCTGCAGAAAGCTACCTACAGATTTTTTAAGTCATCCAGACCACAGAAATAAAAATTTACTGACTCTTGTGTTTGTGTATTTATGAATGAATTCCCATAGAAGAATGAATTATAAAACAAAACAAAACAAAATACTAAGAAGGTGCTTGAAATTTTTTAAAATTTTCTCTTTTAACTATATTTTCACTTTATTTTATATGTATTTTTGTCTTTAAATTGCCTGTGTGCCTATGTCCGTGCACCCTGTATACACAGTGAGTTCTTACAGAGGCCAGATAAGGGTTTGGTCTGCCTGGAACTAGAGTTACAGATGGTGTGAGTTCCCATCTCTATGGGTGCTTGGAATCAAAGCTGAGTTGTCCGCAAGAGAAACCAGTGCTCTTAATCACCGAGTCACATCCCTTATTTCATTTGAAAAGGTCATGTTTTAACATAATATTCAGTCAAGTTTTTAAGTATTCTTAGTATCAACAGTATCTGCAAACCCACCTCAGAGTCTTCTCCATATCATATATATATATGTATATATATATATACATATATATATATACATATATATATGTATATATATATATATATGATAAGGGTGTGAGGATGAGAATAGTGAATTATGTCAGAAGCATGTGCCTCGTCCTTTGCTGGTCTCCATGCTCTGCTTGCCAGTTTCCATCAGCAGTTGGTGGCATTAAGAAGTAGCTGGCTTCTCTTCATCTTGCCTTCACTTGTGGATTCGGGAGGTAAGCCAGGTCTTGGGGAATCTTTCCTTCTGCTGCCTGTTATGGTCTTAGATGAAATCCTTCCACTTGTTTGTGGTACCCAGAATGGGGAGGACTAAAAATAAATATCAATGGTTTCTGAATCCCCAGTGCATGTTTCCTTTTGAGTTTAATTTTGTGTGTGCTCATATTGTGTCAGTTGCTCTTTTTGAATTGAAATATAAAAGCATTCTAGCTTATCTTCCTGAAAATAATTCAATAAATGGTTCAAATATGAATGTAAAAGTGGTGAAAATGGAGAAATTAAAGATGCTTTTGGGATCAATGAGTGGCATTTGTTCATAACTTACTTAATCATTCATTCACCAATGATTGAATCAAGATCTATTTGTTAGGATATAAAGCGTTAAATAAAAATTGGACACAATTTTACTTTCATAGACCAAGTGCTCCGGATGGAAGAAAATTCTATCCTTGCCCTGACCCAGCACAAATTAAAATTGCTACCCAGATCTTTAGACCTGTACTTGGCCAAGATTTTTTATGGAAACCATTTTCTCTGGTTTCATCATGAAAAGCATTTTGAACAGTAGCAGTGTCTACTTCAAGAGAAGATGGAGGTGGAGGTGTGTTTAAATATTAGGCACTTCTCATCACTTTATGTGTCCCTTCCAAAGCCAATGCCACTCAGACGCCTTCTGTCACACATTCTTCTGACAGCATCTAAACTCTCAATGAGTGATAAATCAGGAATTCAACTCACCAAATTTCTGCTATCTACTACAGTATTCAATTCAGTTTTCCAACTAATGAGATGGTTTGCTGGTGAAAACCTGAATATTACTGTGTCTGGTGGCTATAATCCCAACTGTGTGGATGGAGATCTAGGAGGGTCATGAGTTCAGGGCTTTCCTAGCTTACAGAGTAAGTTCAAGGACAGCCTGGACCACACTTAAAGATACCTTGTCTTGAAACAAAAGTAATAAAAGAGCTGGTGATGTAGCTAATTGGTAGTGGCTTTGAGGATCTACAAGGCCCTAGTTCTGAAATAAAAATTTTTAAAAAATGAAAAATAAAATGTAAAGTGTTCAGATAGTCATGTTGTCCTCTTGTACTCTTACCCTGAAAATAATAATTCTGTGGCTTCCTGTTCAGAGATTCTTCTCTATACAGATACCATCTATTCTCGGCAGTGATGTTGCAATGAACTCTTGAGGGAAGTCTCACTCATTCTTCCTGTGCCTCCTTGATAACTCCCTTGATCTCCCAAACAGCTCTTCATGGGTTGGGCAATGCAGGGTTACTCTTGGCACCACTGGGACACTCAAGTGTCACTATCATCTTTCCTGATCTGCCCTTGAATATCTACTTTAAACTCAGAGCCTCCCTGGACATGAAACCAAAGGCTATCATCATGTCTAGACTAATGAAGGACTTGGCAAGAATCTCATATTCCTTTTCATTCTGCGCCCTCTGGTACCTGATATGTAAACTGAAGTCAGCTTTTAACTCCATTAAGGCTGAGTCAGTGTTAGAGACATGATCCAAAGCCAGCGTACCAGTTTACCAGCACTCAAAGTAGGAGTGTCCCTTACCATCTGATCCTTTGTCACTTAATGAAAAGTTTCAGACACTGTGCCTTTAAGTCTTTCTGTTAATTCTTGCTTGCCTCCTTCCTTTCTTTTCTTTTTAATGCTTTACTATCTTTACAAGTGATTTGCATTTCTATGAGCACACAGCTTCTTTTATCTTCTGGTGTATTTGCTATTTTACAATGGATGATCACATTTCACCATCTCTTTCAGGTTGTCCCGAAAATGAAAGTAAGACTCATAGATAAGGACTTCTCTATGAATTAATACCTTCACTTAAGTTTCTAAATCTATCAAATTGATTATGTCCTTTCTCATAAATGTTTTGCTTATTTTGTCTCCCAGCTATATTGTGTTATTCATGTCACAGAATTCATGATAAGGATATTTTATTTTTGTCTTATTCCCATAGATTCTGGACAAGACTTGAACATGTAATTTTCTATACTACATTTAACTCTTTTTCTTTTTAATTTTTTTTAAAATTTATTTATTTATTCAATTTATATCCTGATCAAAGCCCCCTCCCCATCTGGTTCCACCCTTCTACCCTCTTCCCCTTTTCCCTCCCCTCCTTCTCCTCAGCTGAAGGGAGCCACCCCTCATCAACTCACCCTAGTTCAAAATTACTACCAAGCTTTTAAAAACAAGGAAATCATGCAATTGGCAAACAGGTTGATGGAACTAAGAAAAATCATCCTGAGTGAGGTAACCCAGACCCAGAAAGATACACATGCTATGTACTCACTTACTTATAAGTGGATATTAGCCATATAGTACAATATAATCATCCACAACCCACAGGTCCAAAAAAAGACAGGAACTTAGTATAACTATCTTCTGAGAGACCTCACACAGCAGCAGATAGAAACAGATGCTGAGACACATAGCCAAACATTCGGTGGGGTGATGGAAGACTTGCAGAAGAGTAGCAGGAAAAATAGAGGGATCAGGAGAGGGCAAAAGAGCTCCTCCTGAAGACCAACAGAACCAACCAAGTTAGACTCTGGGAGCTTTATAGAATCTTAAGCACTAGCCAAGAAGCACTTAGCTAATTTTCAACCAAAAGAGTTTGTGCTAATATGTAGAATTCCTTCCATGGGGACACTTTGATCCTATTAACATGGAGGGATCATATTTTGTGTGACTCATAAAATGTCCATACATGGGGGGGGGAGGGTGGAAAGATGGTACAATGGTTAAAAGTACTTGTTACTTTTGCAGAAGACCTGGGTCCAGTTCCCAGTACCCACACAGCAACTCACAACCATCTGTTACTGGATGCCTTCTTCTGGTGTCCACCTGTACTGCATACCCATGGTGCAGAGAAATGCACACAGGCCAAACAACCATCCACATAATATAAAAACAAATGTACCCTTAAGAATTCCCAGACATTCAATCTGACACAGGAGGGTGGGGATTTGTTTATTTGGATATATAGAGCAAAACAGCAGAACATAAAGCACAGATATTAAGAGATATGCTCAAAATCCAGACACAGTCCAGAGAAATGGCAACACCACCCCCTAGATCTTGGGTTATTGCTTTCACTTCTCCTTAGAAGTGTCAGGGGTGGGTAATGGAGAGATGGCTCAGAGGTTAAGGGCATTTGCTGCTCTTCTAGATGAGCTGGGTTCAATTCCCAGCATCTATATGGTGTTTCAGAGATGACTGCAACTCCAAGCAATCCTAAAAGATCTAATGCCCTCTCCTAGCATTTGTGGGCACATGCATACATGTGGTGCATATGGATGCAGGTAAAATATGCATAGACGTAAAAATAATTGAATAAAATTTGAAAATAATATCAGGGGTAACTGTTGAATAATTGATAATATTACAATAAAATTTTATGAATAGAATACCTAATCACACATGGATTACCTTCTTTCTGAGGACATAGCAGAAAAGTAGACAAGTAGGAATGTGTAAACCAGAGGGACCGTAACCAAATATGAGTTTTGATCTTTTCCTGGTTTTATGCTGTGGATAAAGCTATTTAATCTCTCTAAACTTTTGATCCATAAAATTGGTTTACCATACTAAACATATAAGGTTATTGTGATTGTGAATCTAAGTGAATTGCTTTACTATTACATAGTGCTTAGGACAGTGCTAGTTAAGTGCCTAATATATTGGATGTCCAATTGTCACATCTGTTTTTTCTCCTTCATCAGAAATAATAACTTATCTTTATTATTAGAATGTTAACTTCTATTGCATTGTAATTTTCATGACTTTGTGATACATTTTATACATACATTCATCCCTAAAAGTAAGCATCACAGCCTAGTCATTCTCAAACTATCATCTTAGACCTGTTCTGTAGGAATTATGCTAAAATGAGAATTTCTGGGCTTTGCAAAGGGATCATTAATAAGAATCTCTAGCAATAAAAGATCTTGAGAACTCATTTTATAATAAACCCTAAATGTGACTTTTATAGATGCTAGTTTTTTGAGATCTATTGCTATAGATGAATCATTTGTCAAATACCCGGTTAGTCTACCTAATGTATAACTTCGATTGTTTTGTTTCCCTGCATGACTAACCTCCACTACCTTTCACTAATCTCCAAGGAAAGGTCCATTTCTCATGATGTGGTGTGAATTCACCTGTACCCTGTTGTGATAGGCTGAAAATGCCCTATTCCATGTGCACATCCTGTCCTCAAGATCAGGGAATATGTTTCTTCTCATTACAAAAGAATACTGCACGCTTAAATTTTATTCCAGATTATATAGTGGGCCCCGTATATTCACAAGCGCCCATGTGTAGAGAGACGGAGGATGAGAACTGGTACAAGAGAGATGGAAGTGATGTGAATAAGGGGTTCTGGACTAAGGAAGGTACCTGACATCCAGATGTGGATGTCAGAGGAGAGGATGTTCCCTTTGCTCCCTTCCAGGCTTCCAGAAAGCCGGACCCTTCTGGTGCGTTAACTTTGCACAGTGAGACTGGGCATGGATTTCTGGGCTTCAGATCTTGTGAAGTAAGACTTGTGTGTTGTTTCAAGCCCCGAACTGCAGTGTCTTGTTACAGCAGGAAGCCAAAGTTCCTCTCTACGCCCTCACCAGTCTATCCCCTTCTCAATGATTCCTGCATTTTCTCAGAACTAGTCTCACACTTCTTCACCTCCAAGCTGTGCTTATTTTCCATCTGCTCTGTATACCTGCCTTTCATTTTCCTGTCTACTGGGTGCATGAATTTTTCAATAAGTCCTCTTTCCTTTTTGTCTAAAACCTTCCCTGGCTATCACAGACAACAATCATTTCCCTTCCTTTGAAGTGCCAAGGCAATCAGGATCTGTATAACACTTTTGGGATTCAAAAATGAAAAACTCTGTGAGTAGGAAAATGGAAAATTGCTCAAATCAGAATTCCTGGGTTTAAATTTTCCCACTAGAACTTTAGAGAACTTTCTTAAACTTCCTCAGACTTGACACATTATCCTCCCTTGTGTCAACCTTCTTGGGCTATGATGTTTAAACAGGCTTTGTACAAAAATGAATTAGCTTGATGATCATAAAATACAGGCAAGAGTGTACCTGCTTTGTCAGCCTAATGAATTATTTTTCAGTGTGTGTGAATATTGTTCTGACCAGCCACTCAAAACATGATATTTACATTTAAAATGTGTTTCTATTTCTTATTCCCTATTAAGTTGGTTAAAAGTAAGTATAGTCATTATAATAACAGCAGAAATAATAATAATGATAAAATAATAATACCAATGTGTAACAGTGGACAGAACCTAACGCCTAGGCAGACCATCAATTCTAGCTTCCCAATTTACTGCCCACTTGGAAAGAAAAGAGGGTTTCTTTCTTCATATTTAAAATGGGACTGATTAAACTAGAAGCATAGCCCATTGGTAACTCACTTTCCTAGTAATTACAAGGCTTAGGTTTGTCTGCAGTATAGACAGACAAGTGATAGACAAGAGATATGTAGATAAATGCGAGGGTAGGGAGATAGATTACAGAATTAAAATGATATTTGCCTTTTAAATCAATCTTATCAGCATATACATCACATTTAGTATAAATTGAGCACATATTACAATTCATGGCACTTGTTTTTCTAGTCATTATTCCTGTATTTGTAAATAATAAGCTTATTACTTTACATATGGCAATGATATGAGAAATAGAAACAAATTAGATATGCACTTATTAGTTAATGTCAAGCTGTGTTATCATGTGCTGTAGAATGTTAGTCCTACAGGCTTTTAGTATATAAAATTAAAGCATTGTTCATACTATAGAAAGCATGTAAGAAGCAGAGAGTATATTTAATTTCTCCCCCTTCCCTTTCCCTTTCTTCTTCCCTTTCATGTCAGACAGCTGCATGAACAGTTTCATATTTTGGGTACTTTAAATATATTGGAAATTTTTTACAAAAGAAAAAAATCTGTGAGTCAATACTTTGCTATTAATCATTACCTTTCCTCATAACCCTTCATGCTATTTTAGTGCAGATGAGAGCACTCCTATCACAGCCAATTTGAATTCATTTTTCAAATGAGAGTTCATGCGCTTGTATGCTTAAATTAAGGGCTGCTACATCTCTACACTTCCTTTGTCTACTGGAATGGTAATATAATTTTTTATGTAATTGAATTTCTTCTGACAAGCCTTCCTCTTTAGAAACTAAGATTTATTAGCAAGTCTTTTATCTCTATAGATGTTTACATCTTTCCTCTCTAGTTGTCTATCTTAGGCATATGTGGAATGATTCACCTTTTTTTAAAAGTACCTAAATTGACTCCATATGAGCAATATAATACAATTCAAGAATATTAGGAAAAATTAATAGTAAGGACTACATTTTGTCACTAGAAACACCACAGGGAAAATCAAGCTAACATTTATAAAAGAAAGAATATTTATATATGAAAGTAATACAATGATGGCTTATAATTCAACCCTTGCCATTTTAGTTTTTTAAAAGCAAAGAAAGATTGTCTCCCTTTGTGGTAGTTTAAATGGAAATGGCCCTAGGCTCATATGTTTGAGTACTTGGTCCCAAGTTGGTGGGAAAGTTTAAAGGTTTAAAGTCTCAAAAGAATTGGACCATTCCCAGTGTGCTCTCTTGTCTCCTGTTTGGGGTTTGAAATGGGAGCACTCAGCAGTTCCTGCCACTGTCTCACCACTCTGCCTTCATGGACTCTAATCCTCTGAGACGGTAAGACCAAATAAATGATTTTATTTAATCATTGCTTAATTTAACAGTTGCTGTAATAAAAACAGTACGTTTATATGTTTAAAGTGCTTAAAGAATAGATTTAAATGTTGTAGCCAGAAATAATTATGTCAGGTGATGATGCATTTATTAATTATCTTGATTTATTCATTATGAAATATAATGACATTAAATATTGTACCCCATAAGTATGTTCAATTACTAGTCAAATAAAACTATGAAGAAGACATTATATTTGTCAAAAAATTCTAACCTACTATTTAAATTTTTCATATGGCTTCCTTTTAGGATTAAGATATTTGAATTTTATAGAATAATAGCCTATGAAGTCAATGATACATTTTTCAGATAGTTCATTATATCACTAAAACAAATGTCTTTTAGCCATAATGTTGTTAGCATGAATTCCTCAATTACTTTACTCCTGAAGTCATTTATATGTATCATGAATGGAATCATTGTACATAAAACTTTTCATGTTGTAGAACCTAAGAAAAAGCTTAAATATGGTCAAAGTAATCTTATTAATAGTAAGAAATGATCCTTTATGGTTATCAGAAAAAAATTTCAACACATAAATAAAACATATTTGTTGGGGAAGGCCTAATAACTTTGCTTCTGATAGGCTGATTTCAATGCTGAGATCTGGTTACTGCCCTTTCTGAGGCATTCTCTTGATTGGTTAATAAAAGTCACTGATGGCCAATTATCTGGGCAGAAAAGTATAGGAAGGTGGGACTTCCTGAGATTAAAATAGGAACCCTTCATTTTAAACAGAGGAATTGCTCATTCCACCAGGAGACACAGAAGCAGATAGACATATTTGAGAATGCTGGAAGGTAATCACAGGCACATGGCGGTTTGGGATTAGGTGATCGGGGTTAACTTCGAGTAGCTAATTGAGACTCTGCCCAGCTAAGGGTCAAGCATTGAAACATTAAAAGGTCTTGGTGTATTTAATTATTGGGGAAAGGACTCTGACAACTTATAAGCCATCAGTCCTAGCAATCCAGGGCAGTCGGACTCCCAGACTCCTGGACTCTCCTCAAACTCAGGTGAATCTCCTGCCAAGGCTGGTATTTCTACTGGCCTAAATAACAACTTATATTACTTAACAGAGTTTAGGTTACAGGTGGTGAGACCACCCTTGGTCCCGGGGCTCTTTCCCCAGGACAAATCAGGCAACCGGTTAAGATGGGCCAGGCCGCCGGCTGCTCCGCTGGCCTAATCTTACAGTTTATGCTTACTAATAACTGCAATTGATAGTTAAATTACAGTTACACATATTTATTAATATTGCCACATAGAAAAGAGAAATTTGTCATAAATTTTAATGTTCAAGATAACCAGGGCATCTTTTAAAATTCTCACCAAAAGTAACTGTTAATTCAGGGGTGACAAAAGGACAAGTAAAATATTACTAGAAAATTATGTTAGGTGAAGTATAGATTACAGAATGTTATTGAATAAATACAAAAAGCTCATATTCCCTTACATGCTAATTAGTAGTTAAGAAACATGATAGATAAGATGCAAAATGAAGATGATAAAAATAAGATCTTAGCCTGTAAGGTATGTTTTTGATGATTAAATTGTTCACTTAAATGATTACGTGACTTAGGAGAGTCACTGCTTTTGAATCATAAGATAATTTTGAGCTGAGATGACGGCTCAGGGGGTAAAGCACTTGCTGAACTACCATAACATCTTGAGTTTGGAGCCCCCAAATCCACATGAAGACAGGCACATTTGTCCCTGAGGGAAGATGGGAGGAAGAGACAGGAGAATCCCAAGGAGCTCATGATTCAGCTAGTGAACATCCTGGAAGCATTTGTCTCTTCAACAGTTAGTTGGTGGGTTGTGGCTAATCTAGATCATATTTGCTCATTGTAGCTGTAAATTTCTAAGTTGAAGACTGGGCTAGGACAGGTTGGGCCAAGACCATTATACCATCTTTTTATCTGTCCCTTGGGCTAGGGGCCACATGAAACCTAGTGGCCTCATGGCAAATGTTAAAGTACCACAGACCCTACAGCAGTCTAAAAATTAATGCATTTCTAATTGACAAACAGTAATTGTGGATGTGTACAAGGGTTGGTGTGATACTTTCATCTGTTCATGTATTTTAGAAAGATCCAACAAAGCTGATCAGCTCATCGACTTATTTTTTATGATGAAAATTTAAGTAAATATATTCATTTAGCAGTTTTGACATATGCACTGTTGTGAACTGTGGTCACCATGTACAGCAATAGACCATTAACAATTATTTCTCAATGCAACTGAAATTTTGCAATCTCTCATCGATATCCTCTCTATCTCCACCTGATTCCCATCTTCTGGTAATGAATTATGTACTCTGCTTCTGAGACTGACTTAATTTTCTTTCTCATTTAAATATCTCTTCATTCACCCATTCATTCATTTATTCAGTCAATGATTCAATGTGTGTGAACTGAGTTCTGATGCTCCCCTTTCATCATATGTGTTCCAGGTATTGAACTCAGGTCATGAGGCTTGGTATAGGCACCTATCTGTGCTGACACATCTCACTGATCCCAAGATTGACTTCTTTTTCATTTCAGTTCTTAGTTTTATGAACCTCCAAGCAATCTTCAATTCCCTTCCTTCCTTCCTTCCTTCCTTCCTTCCTTCCTTCCTCTCTCCCTCCTTCCCTCCCTTCCATCTTTCTTTATTTGGTCAATTTCACATCATGCCTTCTGATACCACTCACCTCCCAACTCCTCTCAGACCCACCCTCCACCCTTGCAACCTCTCCCAATAGGGAAAAAAAAAAATCTCATTGTGGAAGCTGTAGTGTGTCACAGCATGTCTCAAAATATTCCTTTTGTCTTCACTTTCTTTCAAATATTCACTGCAATTACTCCTTCTTCTGGTACGAGGCCTCTGGCTTTTTAAGATCCTGCACACAAGTGAGATCATACCGTATTTGCTTCCGATTATAGACCCGTTGACATAAATAAGAACATTTTGAAGACTATTTTGCATCCTACTATGTCTGTATTCTGTATATTCTTTATGCATTTATCACTCTATGTCACTAGGTAGGGTGTTTTTACTATCTTGGTTTGGTACATAACAGTGACATAAACATAAAAATACATATAGTTCTCAAGGAATTTCATTGGATGTATGTCAAGTAATGATACTATTGAATTATATAGTGATTCTGTTTTTAATGTTTTGATGTATCTCAATGTTCTCCTCAATGATTGTATGAGTTAACATTTCCATGAACTGTGTACCAAATTTCCTTTCTCTACATCTTTGCCAGCATCTTTGGCCTTTTTGATAATGGTCAGGGCAACAGGTATTAAGTGATATTTTCTTATGGTTTTCATTTGAATTTCCTTGATGATTCTGCTGAGCAAAGGGAGTACTTAAATCTCACAGATTGGGAGAAAATATTTGCAAATGCTATATTGATAGAAGGCTTATATTTAAAACTCTATAAGGAAGAGAGATAACTCATATGTCATGGTGTTTTTTAAAATGGGCAAAATATATGACCAGGTGTTTCTCAAGTATAGAAAGATGAATTAACCACAGACATTGGAAAGTAGGTGCCAAAACATTTTGGGTTGAGAGACATGGCTCAGCAGTTATTAATACTGGCTCTTCTCCCAGAGGGCCTGAGCTCTATTCCTAGCACCCATATGGTGGCTCACAACTATCTTAACTCCAGATTAAGGGAAGCCAAAGTCTTCTTCTGGCTCTCCTTCCACAGGCTCAAGGCATTCCACAGACATACATGCAGCCAGAGCACTTATATACATAAAATAGATTAATGAAAGGTTTTTAAAGTTTTCAAAAGCCTTTAGTCCTTCAACCCTGCAATCTTGTTAATATTTGCTTGTCATGTGAGCAAGTCTATGATCAACAAGGAAAAATGTCTGTTTCCATTTTTTTTGGAGAGGTCCTGGCAAGTCAAATGTCTTTGAGAAAGAGTTGTGAACTGGAACCAAGAATTTAGTCAGCTGTGCCAAACCCTCTCTATCACAAATTTCCACATGCTTTTCATGCTCAAATACCTTAATTTGGACCACATTCTTGCCAAAAACATCCATGGATTATCATGAATTTATGAAACAAGATTCAATCTCCAAAATCTAGTGCTTTGTATCGGTTCCAGATCTACTAGCCTTGCTCAGAAGAACTGAGAATCTAACCGTGTCTCCCAGACAAATCCTCTCAAAAGCAAGCCTGTACCGTGTACCCTTCATTGTCCTTTGTGTTGGAGTGTTCATGGTGTCAACTCTGTGAAGAGTGTACTCAAGGACAGGGACAATGCAAGGTTTATAGTGGTTACCAGTTCATAAGAGTTTTGAATCTCTCAGGACAGATGTCTACAGGATCCTTTCTGAAATAAGGGGATTTTTGATTAAGTATTGTGTCTGCCTCATAGTACCAGAGAGAAAAAATTGCATCAATATTTGCCTTTGTGACTGTATTCATAAACCATTAGGATATTCGAGATAGGTAAAGGAAAACATCCTTCAATGCAATCTTTTGAATATTTGTTACTTCAAGTTAAATCTCCATCACAATGCCCTATTTCCACCCCTCGCAGTCCCACTCTCCCACCCTCTACCCCCTATCCCTTCTATCCTACTCCTCCGGACTGGAGTGTCCCTACATATCAGTCCCTCGCCCTAGTTCAGCAGTCATATGAGGGCTAAGAGCTTCCTCATATACTAGGGGACTACAAGGTAGCACCATCAGAGCAAAGTGTTTCATTAACAGGTAACAAAGTCTATGTTCATGTTCCTTTTGGCGTGTTGGTTGTATCATAGTTATCCTGTATTATGTGGCTAAAATATGACTAGAAGTTAATAGATGCCAGGTGCATCTTTCTGAGTCTGGCTTAGTTCACTCAGGATGAGCTTTTCTAGTTCCATCCATTTGGCTGCAAATTGTATAATTTCGTTGTTTCTGATGACTGAGTAGTATTGCATTGTGTAGATGTACCACAGTTTCTTTTATCCATTCCTCAGTTGAGAAACATCTGGTTTCCAGTTTCTAGCTATTACAAGTAAGGCTGCTATGAACATAGATGAGAAAACATCCTTGTTTTGGCGAGGAATCATTTGGATGTATACGCAGAAGTGGAATGGCTGGGTCTTGAGGTAGAGCTATTCCAAGTTTTCTAAAATATTTCCAGACTCCATCATTTACAAAGAACTCAAGAAATTAAATGCCAAGAAACCAAATAATCCAATCAAAAAATGGGGGACAGAGCTAAACAGAATTCACAAAGGAGGAATCCCTAATGGCTGAGAGACACTTGAAGAAATGCTCAGCATCCTTAATCATCAGATAAATGCAACTCAAGACAACTCTGAGATTCCATCTCACACCTGTCAGAATGGCTAAGATCAAAAGCTGAAATGTCAGCACATGCTGGCAATGTTGTGGAAAAAGGGGAACACTCCTCTGTTGCTGGTGGGAGTGCAAACTTGTACAACCACTATGGAAATCAATGTATTTTTTTTTACGTTTCTCTGTATGGTAGCTTCTGATGGAGTTCCATGGGTCTTAAAACATAACATTTTCAGTGATGTATTATTTCCTTTATTTTATTAGAATTATTAATATTAGAGATTTTTACCATATTGACACATAAACATGACGCTTTTTAGAACTATTTAGTATTCTATTTAGTGGCGATATCATTATTTACTTAATCAGTGCCCCTATTAAAGAATAGTTTATTTTTCACTTTAAAATCCCTTGATTAGGGGAGCAATTGAATTTGCAATTTAGTAATGAGAAGATAAGATTAATGTCTTCATGTTAATTTTACCTACCTTCAAAACATAATATGCATTTATATTTTGAGTTGTTTTGTATATGTTTTGAAATATTTGGAAAAAGATTTTTCTTATGTTTTTTGCACATTTTTCATTAAGTGCTCCTTCTTATGCAATGCTAAAAGGAAGAGAAACAACTTGCTAGCTGCTTTAACCTTAGCTGTACATCCAGAAAGAAACAGATGGTTTTTGAAAAAGATATATCAAACTTGAAAGTGCAAAGGTATATAGAGATGGTACTTATTGCTCTTTAGCTTTCTGTCTTCTCCCACTAAAAACCTCTGAAATTTATCTTCCACACAGGGCATAAATAAGAGACTGACATGGAGAAAGAGTCAATCTAAAACTATTATTCATTAGGCATGGCTACATAGGTATCATAAATAGTATGATAAAGTTTTAATTTGTTCCTCATATGAGGGAATTCTGGGTTTGGGTACATCAGCAATGGCATGAGTCTCATTAACATATGTGACACAGCCTCCTTATTTATCATTTCTTTTTCTGTTCTTACTCTTAGTGTGACTTCCATCTTTAATTTCCAAGCCTCATGGTTACAGAGAGCTGTGTGACCTTTTGCCAACATGTGTATATCATGGAAACAAAGGGGAACAGGAGTTCCTTCTGTGCTTCAGTGAAGTCAACTCCTACTAATAACTTTTCAGACCCCTCACTCTTTCATTCATCCCATCTCTAACTATACAAGAAACTATTCACAACAGCATAATGATTTTCCTGAAAAGGAAGGGCAGAGTATTCTACAGGAGGAGAACTGTTTTTTCCTTATCACAATAATTAAACTTTACTTTTGTTCTGTCCTCAAAGTGTATTGATATGGCATGGGGAGTCAAGAGAGAAATCAGATTGTGAATTAACTGAGTTTAGTTGAATTATCTTTCATATTATTGGATCATTTAAGAAAGCCTAAGAGTCAGGCAGCCCTGAGCTAAAAATTAGTGCTTCGATCTTGGAGTTTCTCATTAAAAAATATAAAAGTTTTCTACAATAATTGAATCACAAGCTCTCTTTTCTTCTTTATGATCTGGGAAACTCAGCAAGCATTTAAAATATCATCCCCAAAGTGTACAATTTTACAGACCTCACAAAGAGGATTAAGACATAATCCTTGCCTTTAGTAGTGCACAGTCTAATGTGGGAGGCTGACTGATAAGAAGTACTTGTAGCATAGGGTGATAAGTGATTTGACACGGCCATGCTCAAGGTGAGATGGGACACATACAGGAGGCACTTGAGTAAGCCTAGGTGGAGGATTTGTATTACAAGGTGGAAACTGAGCTGAGTCATGAAGGTCAAGCTGCAGGGTAAGATTGGACTGTTTTGAAGCTGGAAGGATTGTTCACTGGGTAAGAGTACTTGCTGCACAAGACAGAGGTTGTGAGTTCAAATCTCTACTATCCAAGTAACATCTAGGCATAGCTGTGTCCCCTTTTGTAGTTCCAGCACTGGTCTCCCAGAGAAAGAGAGGACAATGAGGTCTTCTGACTTTTCTGCAATGCAAATACTTTGCCTCATGGCAAGGAGGTAGAGAATGGTGGCACAGGACAACAGCCATCTTTCTCTGTCCTCAGTATGTATGGGCATACACATTTTAACAGACACATGTGTATAAACCACACACATAATATACATATTTACACACACACACACACACACACACACACACACACACACACACACACATATGTTTGTTTGTCTGGATACCTGGAAAGGAGAGTTCATGGGCAGCAAAAAAACCTGCCCAGCATGAACATGGCAAATCAGAAAACTAGGAAGTGAAAGAGCAACCATTCATTGTGCAGCTTTTCTGGTTCTTACATCCTTTGTCAACTGGGAATGAAGAAACAAGGGTGGGCATGAAGCTAGATCACAGGGGACTCTGTGCCAAGCTAATTAAAATTTATATCATCCCTGATTATAGAACTAGAAACAGGAATTGCTCAGCTTTGCATGTCAGAGGATCTTCACACAGACAAAATGAAAATAGCTTGGGGATTAACAGGATCCAAGCAAAGGGGATATCAAGGTAGTTTATTTAATCAGATAAGAAATGATGATGCCTTAACCAGTACAACAAGTTGTGAATGACAAGTCTTTAGGAAGGAAGAATTTGCAGGACTTGGGGTGCACTGAATCTAGAAGTGAGGGGGTGGGGCAAATGAAGCAGGGAAGTGCCCTACCTTCTGTCCTGGACAGCTGCATGAAATGTATTACTTCTTGCTGAGGTTTTCTATGGGAGATAAGACATCTTTAGTTTCATGGGAGATTAGTTTCAGGTGCTGATTTGACATCCACACAGTTCTAGAGAAGGATTTGATTCTAGAAAAAGGAACAGAACAGGACTATGAAATGAATTAAGTATAATATAAACCATGCTATTTTTAAGGGGAGTGTGAAGAAAGCAAGAATATGTGCAGAAACAAAAATAACAACAACAAAAACTAGTGAGACTAATACTACAGAAGGAAGACATTTAGAATACTATAGATACCATGTAAGTGAAAATAAATATATCTGTTCAATTTAGCCACTGAAAAACTATTGGGACTAATTTAAGTTAGCTTTGTTGACAAAAAATGATGCTGCATTAAAATATAAATGTCTATAAAATGCTTTCAAGCAATGACACCTATTGGATTAGGGAAAAGTGAGATTTGAAACACATCCTTTTAAAGAAGGAAAAGTGTTTTCTTGAGTTCTTTGTAGATTTTAGATAATAGCCCTCTGTCAGATGTGGGGTTGGTGAAGATTTTCTCCCAGTGTGTAGGCTGCCGTTTTGTTCAAATGACAGTGTCCTTTGCCTTACAGAAGCTTTTCAGTTTCAAGAGGCCCCATTTATTGATTGTTGATCTCAAGTCCTGAGCTGTTGGTGTTCTGTTCAGGAAGTTGTCGCCTGTGCCAATTTGTTCAAGGGTTTCTCCCACTTTTTCTTCTAGTAGATTTAGTGTGACTGGCCTTATGTTAAGGTCTTTGATCCACTTGGACTTAAGTTTTGTACAAGGTGATAAATATGGGTCTAACTTCATTCTTTTACAAATGGACATCCAGTTGGACCAGCACCATTTGTTGACGATACTGTCCTTCTTCCATTGTGCCGTTTTGGCTTCTTTGTCAAAAATTAGGTGGCCATAAGTGTGTGGGTCTATTTCTGGATCTTCCATTGGATTCCATTGATCTACTGGTCTGTTTCTATACCAATACCATGCTGTTTTTACAACTATTTCTCTGTAGTACAGCTTGAAATCTGGGATGGTAATACCTCTAGATTTTTTTTTTTTTATTGTACAGGATTGATTTAGCTATTCTGGGCTTTCTGTTGTTCCATATGAAATTGAGAATAGCTCTTTCTAAGTGTATAAAAAATTGTGTTGGTATTTTGATAGGAATTGCATTGAATCTATATATTGCTTTTGGTAGGATGGCCATTTTTATTATGTTGATCCTACCTATCCATGAGCATGGGAGATCTTTCCATCTTCTGATGGCCTCTTCCATTTCTTTCTTCAAGGGCTTGAAGTTCTTGATGTACAGGTCCTTTGCTTGCTTGGTTAGAGTTACCCCCAGGTATTTTATGTTGTTTGTGGCTATTGTGAAGGGGGTTGTTTCCCTTATTTCTTTCTCAGCCCATTTGTTTAAGAAACCAAGTAATCCAATCAAAAAGTGGGGGACAGAGCTAAATAGAGAATTCCCAAAGAGGAATCCCTAATGGCTAAGAGACACTTGAAGAAATGCTCAACATCCTTAATCATCAGAGAAATGCAACTCAAGACGACTCTGAGATTCCATCTCACACCTGTCAGAATGGCTAAGATCAAAAACACAAATGACAGCACATGCTGGCAAGGGTGTGGAGAAAGGTGTACCCTACTCCATTGCTGGTGGGAATGCAGGCTTGTGCAACCACTATGGAGGTCAGTCTGGCAATATCTTAGAAAACTTGGAATAGCTCTGCCTCAGGACCCAGCCATACCACTTCGGGGTATACACCCAAATGCCTCTTCACGGAATCATAAGGAAGTTTCCTCATCTATGTTTATAGCAGCCTTATTTGTAATATCTAGAAACTGAAAACAACCCAGATGTCCCTCAACCGAAGAATGGGTAAAAAAACTGTGGTACATCTACACAATGGAATATTATTCAGCTATCAAGAACAATGAAATTATGCAATTTGCAGCCAAATGGATGGAACTAGAAAAGCTCATCCTGAGTGAACTAACCCAGACTCAGATGGACACATATGGCATCTATTCACTTATAGTAGGATTTTAGCTATATAGTAGAAGGTATCAATACTACAACTAACACATCAAAGGGAACTTGGACATAGACTTCTTATTTTTAATTTTTATTTTTTATTTATTTTTATATATTAATTATATTTTTTTCTATATTTTTAGTCTTTTTTATCTATTGTCTGCTTATTGGTTTGTTTGTTTAGTTGTTCTCTCTCCCGGGCAACGAGACACTTTTCATTGACGGTACTGCTTCATAGACCCCCAATGAATGAAGAGGCTCTTGGCCCTCATACGACCTCTCAACTGAGATGAGGGACTGTTATATAAGGACACCCCACCCTAGAGAAATGGGATGGAAGGGTTAGGAGGTAAAGAAAAAAAAAATGAAATGTGATGTTTCGGCCATTTACTACTAATTGTCATAAACTTTAGGATAATTAAGAAATGCAAACTAATGGTTATGCAAGCCAGTCATTCTGTTAGGTACTATGACAGCCTATTATAGTTACTTGCTAAGCTAATCAGAAATAAACCTGCTAAGAGACAAGCAACATCTGCTTACCCTAATATAAGAGATAGATAGGGCCTCTTCAAAAACCTCAAGAGATCTGCAGAATACGCCATTCAAAGATGTTTTCATAACTTTAGATTTTTTTGTATCAAGACATATCAACTTCTGACAGCACCCCCTATTCTCCTCCAAGTAGAAGATGAGCATCAAAGAATCTCCAGTGGGAGATGATTGAATTAGTCGCAAGCCTATCTCTTGGTAGGAAAAGCCCCTTGCTCCAACTGTAGACAGAATGCTGTCCAAAAATGACAAAACCTGGAAGCAGGTAAGTCGACAGCCTAGCTCTGCCAAGACAGGGTAGGTAAGTCCTTCATAACCCCTGCTCTACAATCAATGTCTGTCAGAGAAACGGGGCCAAATGACTGAAGATCGATGCTGTAATGTATGGAGAGAAAATGGGAACTGTCCAGGCAGCCACAGGTATGTCATTTCTTAGTTTGGGAAGCTGCAGGCCCTATACTTCCTATAAAATCAGATATATTTATCCCTCTCAGGTCTCTGAGGTGGTTGAAGAACAGATAGCTAGAGTCTCATAATTAAATTTTGAGTTGTTTAGGAGTCAAGAGAGTGTTCTGGATGTAAGAAGATACTTTTAAAATTGTGTTGCAAGTTAGTATGAATGTTGAGTCAGATATAGACCTTTAAACTCATGGAGATGTTTAGATAGTAGAATGTTAAAGTCAGGTACCAAATACATATGGACTGGACATTGGGAATGTACTTTAAGCCATATAACCCTCATAACTGTGGCCTAATTACCTCTTTTGTACTGTATTGTATTTATTATTATAAGAGAAAGAGCCATTTGTTGGACTGAAAGGGGAAACTGTAGGGGGAAATAAGATATACCTTAAACTTAAAAAGAAAAAATAAGGGAAGAGGATGGGGGTGTTGAGGGTGGGAGGGTGGGACTGGAGGTGGAATAGGGAGGGGACTGCAATTGAGATGTAACTTGAAGAAATAAAAAATAAAGTAAAAAAATAAATAAACATTATAATAATAAAAAATAAGTATGATAATATTATATGAAGTTCTTTCTACAATTAGTATATGGTAATAAAAACTGAAAAAAAAACAGAAGAAAAAAAAGATGGAAGAGTGTTAGGCCAATGTAAATTTTGACAACAAAGAGCAATACACAGATAGGAACAACAGAAGAGAAAGAGAATATTGAGAAAAGCTTCTGACAAGTAAACGTAAGAAGATTGTTAAGTTCTCCTCCAAAATTCTATGACTTTATGAGCTCTAGGTTGTTGGCTATGTTTCTAGTAACCAACTCACTCAACCTTGTTGAGTGGGCCTTAAGTCCAATTAGATAGCTGCTGGTTACTTCCAAAATATATGTGCTACTATTGTACCCATGGGATTGTCATGTCATGTTAGCTGTTGTCATTAATAAATATCATAGCAGGGCAGGACTGTTGGTTGCCATCCTTCTTTGGAAGCTTGCATGGCACTGTCTGGAACTATGAAAGCTAGTCATCAGGGAGAAGGCTTTTTAGGTCAGATTCAGCTTTGGTCCACTAGGTACCAAAAGTACGTGGTGTTGTCAGCAATAGGAACCGCCCCTTCACCCACCCACACAAGTGCAGTCAATGCACATGGAAAAGAATTTGCCTTGAAGTGTGGGGAACAGATCTTTTGATATAATGGAGGAAATGAAACCTGGAGGGCCATTACCAAGAGGTGTCCATGTGCAGTAGTCTCATAGAAAGTTATAAAGTTAGTGATTGTCAGTCCCAGGATGGGTAGCTCAGGGGAGAACTGACAGGATCAGAGAGGGAGGCATCCTTGCAGCTTATGAGACTAGAAACCATACCGTTTTAGTTCATCATTCCATGAAGTTGTGTCAGTTCTTCCACGCACGCTCTGTAGGACAGGTGGAGGAAAGAAAAGAGGAACAAGACCTGAAGAAGTACAACACCAATACCCATGCTAGCATGGAAAGGGAAATTTCACAGGGCCCTACTTATAGACAAAGAACTACAGTGATCTAAAGAAAACTGAAAGCAGGGAAGAGTCCTCACCTCCCTAACTGGTTGTTTAATACCAAGTGTTTATCCCTGAACATACATATACATACACACATACATATGCATGTGTGTGTGTGCATGCATGTGTGTGTAGAACAACTAAGTAAATACAGATCATGATTTTGAGAGGGAACAAGTGTCACGTGACATGCAAAAAGTTAGAAAGAAGAAAAGGAAGAGGAAAATCATGTAAATATATTTTTAATTGTTTTTTTAAAATAAATTTTAAAAGAAGATATTTTCTTACCAAATGATTCTTGAGCATGTCAAGTTGCCAGTTAAAACTAACCAGTACTTCTTATTTAAATTAAAGATTTTAGAGTAATTATAGATAAGTATTATTTCATGAAAAGTCTCAATTTTATTTAGGGAAGGTAAGTCAAGGGGAAAGACAGATAGACTGTCAGACAGACAGAAATAAAAAAGAGCAGATAGAATGTACTATTTGTGGTCTGGATGAAACATGTTGGAGAAGACCACCTTAGAGGGAAAAACAATTTGTTACCAAAAATGGACTTGAGAAACTGACTTCAGTCCTTCATGTTCAAAACTGCCCCAGGCACCTGTGACCTGGCTGACCTTAAGGAGATTTCCAGGCCTGCTGTCAAAATTTAAAGAATTCTCTATCAAATCTAGATCATTAAAGATATAAAATTACTTTATTCCTTAGATGACAAAAACATTTTAGAATAGTATACTTTAGATTTTCAACTAGATACTCAATATTAATATTTTTCAATATATCCAAAAATGTGTGATAGATAACCTTATAAAGCATGCAATTCACACAATCCTTAGAATATCTTATTTTTCTTAATTTCCATTTTCTATCATATATTTATTTATTATATTACTTTCCTTAGTAACAGGAGCTCACATGGCATCATAGAGCATAATATTTTTAAAGGAATTGTTGCATTATAAACTTATGGAAGGAAGCTAATTATTAGAATATAGTACGCACATTTATAGACTTAAGGTGCAAAGTATTAGCTAGTAATTTCAGATTAGATATTATTAGCTAGTAATTTCAGATTAGATACAGTGGGTTCTTGAGTGTACCTTGCTAAGTGAAAGAAGCCATTCTGAAAGGTTAAAAATTATAGGGTGCAAATTATGTTTCACTTTAGAAATGGCAAAACTATAGACAGAAACATCCATGATTCCAGCAACTGGAACTGGACAGAGTGGCATGCTTAACAGAATGCAAAGATTCTGTCAATGCAACCATTGGTTTTCATGCTACAGTGATGGTCACATGGCACTACAGTGCCTTTTTTTTTTTTAATCCTATAGACCATTACATAGGGGGAGGTGAACCATAATGTAAACTACTGATGTTGGAAAACAAAGAAGGTTCATCAATGCAGTGCACTTGTGGGAACACACGGTGCATGAGGACTCTAATCTTTCTGATCAACTTTGATCTGAACCCACATTGTCCCATATAATGAGTTTTACCCTTTAAGTAATATTTTATATGTTTATTTGTGTACTTTTGTGAATACAAGCATATGTGGGTGCATGTTTATGTGAAAGCCAGAGATCAAATTTAGATGTCTTCTACCTTCTTTTTTGAGACTGATCCTTTCACTGGCCTGAAACTTGCCAAATAGACTAAACTCTTGGCCCTGGAGCCCCAGGTGTCTCTCTATTTCTGCTTCTCAAGAGCTGGGATTACAAATGACTACAACTGCTTTACGTAGGTGCTAGGTGTCTATCGCTGGTCTTCATGCTTATGAAACAAACACTTCACTGACTGATCTATCTCCCCAGCCATCTTTCAATATGTGTAAAGGAACTAAGAATTTATATGAGAATCATGAACAGAGTGTAATTGTTGTAATTATAGAAATAATTTCTTTATCATGCAATTCCATTAAGTAACTATGCTGGAAATTTAACAGTATTGATACATCATCTTTATATATGAATAGGTTGTTTGTCACATGGGCCAATGAATGAGACATGGGGAGGGGTGTCTTGTTGTTTACCACGTGGTATTCTATCAAGGACTTTTGTACTAACCTCTCATTTTGCCTTCACTCTGCTTCATTTATATTGCTTCTGAAATTCTTCCATCCCACAAAGGAAACTCTGAGCTTTTGCTGCTTCTCCACATTTTATTTTAAACCTAATTGTTCTTAAAAGTGATAATCTAGACACCGTGTGTACACACTCAACAGTTAAAGGAAATCGTGGTCCCCTGAATTATGTGCTTCTCTATCAGAGAAGGCAGGAGAGCTGCAGATGGTGTGTTCAATGAGCTGAGGAGTCAGGGCAGAGATCTTGTCAATTCTTACAACAGCTTTTTTGCTATTTTATGATCCCAAGAACTGTTATCATTCAGAGTTTGCTTTATATACCACAAATCTTTAGAGTGAGAAAATAAAACTAACTTATATTTTAAGAATACTTACAGTGCTCTAAGGGTAGCCCATTCTATTATCTGTGGCAAAGTAATAAATCATTTAGAGGCTAACACACTTTTTTGCAGATCATTCGTCTATATGAGACATTTGGATTTTCTTCTCAGTCTCACTTGATTAAAATCAAGCTACTTAGCAAAACATTAAAAGTATTATTAATCATTGCAATGTCATTGCCATATCAGTAGGCTTTGAGATTTTTCCCAGATAGTGATGTCTACCAATGGTTGCTCTAATTTTTCCAACAACTCTATGTTCAAAAATATCGCATGAACATCTCTTATTTCCATTTCAAGGGTAGGAAATCAGGGGTTAATGTAAGAAGATGATCTCAGAAGATGAGTGATGGACTTCTGAAGCAGATTTAGGAAGGACCATGCCATGCCCAAATCCTTTCGAGAAGACAAAAGCAACTCAAAGAGGCTTCTAGATCAGTGTGTATAGGGAGAGCCTTCTGTACTTGTAACTGGAAATTTCTCTGCAGATAATAGATTGACCTTGGGAAGCTGTAGTGTTGGCAGATTTATGAGGCAGTCTTCAGAGGTTATCAAGTTGACAACGAAAGTCACAAAATAGTAAAGCTAAAATGAGACTCTAAATGAAGAATCAAGTCCACACGGCCATTTAGTGACATTTATAGAAGATACTGAGAGATTCCAGATAAGTAACATGCCTGAGAGATACAGACTCACACAGATGCATTATCCAGCACAGAGTACAGAAAATTCTGAGCAAAAGCTGAAGACTTTTCAAGAATAGTTAGGCAAATAAATTGTAAGATTCTAGAAATTTCAGTTGAAAGATGTGTCAAGCTTGTTTTCCATTTTGTGCCCAAGCCTTAGGTAGCTAAGTATGGTTGGGACTTACTCCCTGCTTGCACCAACATTCTTTTTACTATACCTCTTCTGTGAGAGATGTGTGAATTTTTCAAAGAATTTTGGGTATAACAAAACCCCCAGTCAGCGCTTGCAGTATTACCAGCCTGGTACTAGCCCTTACACCATTAAAGGACTCTCTTTGGGAGAAGGGCTTCCAAGTGTGAGGATGGGATTAGTTAGATTCCTATAAAGGAGGGAGATGAGTACATAATAGGGAGTGATGTTTAGTCATTGATGTTTTTCCCTTTTGGGAATGTATAATACAAAGATCTCTCTAGGCAATGAGCAGAAACACAGCTGGGTTGAGTTTGCATGCTAGATTGCCAACAAAATTTGCTCTTAGAAGAAGTTCCTTGGTTAAGTCTAAAAGTGTCACATCTGATTACACAGTGTTTTGTTTTCTCTTCTCTTACTGAAAATAATGAATAAGTGGAAAAGCATTGTGTTTATAATTGAATGGTTGATGTCCCTTAGCACTCTACTTCTGGCAGTAGCCAGCCTGAAAGAAAATTTTGAAGTAAATGAGACTCTTTCGTGTGAAATGACAGAGATACACATACCTCTTCTGGCAGGGATTCTCAATGCTTATATGATCTATCAACCACCTAGGGATGTGCAAAAGTATTTGCTCCTACACTATATTAAAGAGATGGGAATCTGCATTTATAAATCCCAAGTGATTCAGATATAATGTATTAGAACAGGAAAAATATATCTTAAATAAGTGGTTCTCCACCTGTGGGTCACATATCCAATATTTGCATTACTATTCATAACAGTAGCAAAATTATGGTTATGAAGTAGCAGTGAAATAAATTTATGATTGGGGGTCACCACAACATGAAGGATAGTATTAAAGGGTCACAGCATTAATAAGTTTGAGAATCACTGCTTTACATGATTCAGTAAACTTACAACATAAAAAATCTCAATTTATGCTAACCAGCTAAAGTAGAAATTATAAAACTCTTTTGGAATACTTATAGATCTATATATAAAATAAAACAAAACAAATAAGCAGTACCTCCACCACCACCACCACCAAAAACCTAGAGCTAGAGAAATGGCTGAGGTGATAAGAGCTTACACTACTCTTTCAGAAGCCCTGACTTTGATTCCATGTACCCACAGCAACCATTAGTAACTCCAGCTCAAGTGATCTGGATTCCTGTGGCCTCCAAGAGAACTAGCACTCTTGTGCACATACCACCACAGAGACATATACCTAGAATAATAAAAAGCTAGTAGTATATACTAAAACTAGTCTCTGTCCTCCTAAAAGGATGTGTTTGGAAAAGCAGAAAATATGTAGTGGCTAGAACAGGGAAATCAAGTTCTCTGCCCCCCAACTCTGGAATACATGATCTTCTGTCATGAGATTTGGCAGTCACTTTTGTTTTGAAATGCAAGCGATTGAAGCCAGGGTCGCTCCCATGCTAGGTAAGTGATCTACCACTAAGTTACATCTATGGGTCACTTAGTAATAGTAATTCCTGTATCCTTTCCTTATCCACTCTCCTCATGCCCTGTATTGACCCCATACCTTCCCCTGGCCCTCCCTTACTTTGATACAATAGGGAAACAATTGCAGGTTGACATAGGGATGAGCTTTATACTTGTATCTCAAGTCCTCCAGAATGGTTGTTTTAGGGAGAAGAGACAGATTATCTTGTGAGATGATGCCTTCAGTTTCCTTCATTTTAATTTGAATATTGAAGGTGTGTAATTCTAGAATTGTCAAAAATGGGTTGTTTGTTTATTTTTGTCTTAAATATGCAGCAGCATTTATTATAAAACACTATTGTAAATAGTATTCAAAGTTCCTAAGGGTTGTAAAAAAAAAAAAGTCTTGCCTAATCTGCTCACACATGCAAATGTTTCTTCCCCTGTTGCTCTTTCTGTTGCTATTTATAGCAGGTAATCTACAGAAGATAAGCTCTCATCTCAGTGTCTGATATAAATAGCTGTGATGCTCAAGCTATGATCTGCTGAAGAAATCCAGATAGTTTGTATATAATCATAATGCAACACTCATATGACTGCAATACTAATATGCTAATATTTTTCAGATAAAGTGCAGTAAAAGGTTCAATTCACCTCAGTATTTCCATTCAAATGCCAGTGTTCCTAATGAGCTAAGTTGAAATGAGCTCTTACAGGTAAGGTACATTTAGGAAGAAACATCGGTCTTTGAGGCTATGCCCTTGAGTTGAAATTTACCTGGGACTGATGTACAAATGCAGAAATGAGAATAATGAACTCAATGGGATGCAGCTGTCTGATTTGCTCCATGTCTGTTCTGATATCTTCAGACACAGGAGTATGTGCATCTGTTTGTCCTCATATACTTTACATTGTAACTCACAGAAATCTGGAAAACATAAGATAAGAAATGAAGCATGTAAAATGTCCCCTTTAATCATGAAACCAACCAATATCCTTTTGCCCTAAAAGGACCTATCCTAATGGCTCCACAGTCTAGCTCTTGCCTAATATTCCTCATAATCCTTTAATCATTTTAACAACCTTAAAAGAATTTTAATATAAAATGTTCCCGTGACTTGAGGTAATATGACTGTAATCATTAAATACTTAGACAATATAAAGACCAATGTTTTGGTCAGGAGTAAAAGTTTAACCATATAAATAAAATTATTACAAATAACCACACTGTTTTTAATATTTCTAATGAGCTTAAGTATTATTAGACCTAAATAATGAAATATTTTATAGTCTAAATAATGTGGTTAAATATTTTTATTATTTTAATCATGAAACTTTAATTATTTTAATAGAAGTTTGATATATTTAAGGCAACACTACTGTGCAGCTTTGTAATTTTAATCTTAAAGTGAAGTTATGATGAATACAAGTTTATTTTCACTTAATAATATAATGAATTGAAACCCAATGTAAGGGCAATTTGTCAAGTTTATGTAATAATAAGCAGAAATCCTTTTCCTCCTGTGCATGCTACCAGGACTGTGCCCACTTTGTTTCTTGTAGAGGAAATTTAGTAAAGAAACAGTGCTAGACACTGACTCAGGTTCTGATATTCCATCTTGCTGGGTCTTTTTCCACTGAGCTTTCCTTCTCTTTGGTGAGCTGAAGATCCTAATATAAGCTTTCCCTAGATATACTGAACATATTAAATGATGTGAAAATACAGTATCGGATGTGATGTAAATTTTCATTGCTAAATCTGTCACAATAGACTGAGGTTCTCTGCAGCTACAGAAGGAAAAGCTCAAGTTTCTGTGGCTGGCAATGTTTTCTGAATGGGGATGTTCATCTCCTTGTCATGTTTCATTTCTACAAGAGCTTTACTCCTGTATGATCAAATGGATACCCCATGTTAGCAAGTGCTTCTGGTTCATCTGGACTGAGGAGAGATCCTGACAGATCACACACTGATAACTAAGTCACTTTTGCAAAAATGATGCCCCTAACTGAGCTCACAATTTGTTACCCAAAGTCAATACCACAGCTACATCTAAGTTCAGAGCCCATGGGGAAGTGCCCTTCAGCCAAGTGACTGGGAGGGAAGGGGAAATGGCCTATTTCTTGTGCTCATGGATATTTAAATGAAGAGCTAATCTACTCATCCCAAGATTAATTTAGTGAGGAAATGATCTTTCCCTTGCATTGGTAGAGAGAATCATTAACAACTATCTACTGTACATGATGGATGTTTGATGCCAAGATTTTAGAAGATTAAATGTTTTCATTTAAAGAGAAAGTATCAGAACACATTTTTACTGTAAAAGTACCATTACATTCTTAATGTTTTTTTTAAATACTTTATTTTTTTTCTTCAAGTTACATCTCAGTCACAAACCCCTCCCTATTCCCCCTTCCTATCCCGCCCTTCCACCCTCTTCCCCCCAGAAGTTTCCCCTTTCAGTCCAACAGATGGTTCCTTCTCTTATAACAGTAAATACTATACAAAACAACAGATATAAATATGCCACATTTATGAGAGTTAAATGGCCCAGTATGCCTTCCCAATGTCCAGTTTATACATATTTGGCCCCTGACTTTAACATTCTACTATCTAACCATCTCCATGAGTTTAAAGGTCTATATCTGAATCAACATTCATACTAAATTGCAACACACTGTTAAGAGTATTTTCTTAGATCTATAACACCCTCTTGATTCCTAAACAACTCAAAATTTAACTATGAGACTCTAGCTGTCTATTCTTCAACCACCTCAGAGACCTGAGAGGGATAAATATATCTGCTTATATAGGAAGTGCAGGGCCTGCAGCTTCCAAAACTAAGAAATGACATACCAGTGGCTGCCTGGACAGTTCCCATTTTCTCTCCATACATTCCTGCATCAGTCTTCAGCCTTTGGGTCCTGTTTCTCTGACAGACATTTGTTGTAGAGCTCTTAACACAAAACATAAAATGTGCGTGAGAGTAAAAGCTAGAGAAAGTTCAGTAAAGAAATAAAGCAGAAAGCCTGGTTTAAAAGAGAAGAAGGGCAGAGAGACACCAAACTTTCAGAAGAATCCTACTGACTGGGAAAAGTGTTTGGGGAAATGTTCGTTAATGAGAATATTGGAAGCCTGGGATGGTTATACGTGTGTGTAATCTCAACATTTAGGATGTAGAGGAAAGAGGATCAGAGAATCAAAGGCATCTTTTGATACTGGATGTATCACACTGACCTACATGATACCTTGGCCCAAAAGGCAAAGGCAAATAAATAAGAAAAACATCAAATAAAAAACAAACTACATACAATATCAAAGAATGGATGGATATAGATGTATCTAGAGGAAATGATGAGCTACTATATGGAAAAGTAGAATTCAGCACTGAAATTTTGATATAGGTTATTCTTAATAAGGACATTTATGTTGTTCTTACTAAAATATCAGGACCTTTTAATCTAATGACATAGCTTTTCTATTCTCCAGTTTCTCCTATACTTTTTCTTTATGCTTTGCCATTTAGAAGTCTAGCACAGAAGAAATTTTGGAAACTATTTCTGTTTCTATATGTGCAATTTCTCTTTAAAATTTAAAATATCAATTAATAAAGCATTGCTTTATTCCCACTTTTTATAAAAATAATTAAGCCACAATTATGAAAATTATAAGGGATAATATACATTCCCAATGTTCAGTCCATACATATTTGGCACCTGACTTTAACATTCTACTATGCATCCATCTCCATGAGTTTAAAGTTCTATATCCAACTGAGCTTCCATCCTAACTTGTACCATCAACTTAAAAGCATCTTCTTAGATCCAGAACAGCCTCTTAATACCTAAACAATTCAAAATTTAACTATGAGACTATAACTATCTAGTCTTCAACCACATCAGAGACTTGAGAAGAATAAATATATCTGATTATACAGGAAGTACAGGACCAGCTGCTTCCAAAACTAAGAAATGACAGACAACTCGCTGCTTGGACAGTTCCCAATTTCTCTCCATACATTAGAGCGTCTATCTTCAGCCTTTTTTTTTTTTTGCCTCTAATTAATGAATTGTTTGAATTGTGCTCTCTAGTGTTAGCTATTGTTAAACTGTCGGATGGATGGTGAGCCAAATATTTAGCGCAACTGAGTGTGTACTTTTCATAGTACTTGAGATTTCTAGGAAGTACCTGAGATTATGCAGGACTGTTGTTTATTAATGGTAACAGTCAGTGCTAAGATCTCTACTTGAGTACTAGTAACTTTACACAGTTTCCTCTACGCTTAACCCATATCTGTAGGAATGTTACTGTGTTGTGCATTCTTTCAATATATAATTTAGCCTTTGAAAATTTCATACACATATATATTTTAATTTCTCCTGAGTCCAGTTAATGTTGACTACATGTAAATCAGTGTAGGACCACCTGCCAGGAGAGAAACAACTTACCAAAGACCATATTCATATTCCCAGAGAAAAGTGATTCTGTCCCTCAATAACCACCAGTCACCAATTGTTCTTCATATCCCTAGAGGACAGAGATTTGTAATCAAGATGGATCACAAAATCATATTCCTTTTGGAGACTACAGGAATGTTCTTTTACACACACACACACTTCTGGTAGTTCCTAGAAATTTGTGGTTTTTTTTTTTTTTTTTTATCTTGTCACTCACATCTGTCTCTTATCAGCAGGCTGTTTTCCTACTGTGCCTGCATTCCTGACTACAAATCTCTATCTCCTTATAAGGATACTAGTTACTGATTGAGGGGCCACTGAAGCCCAGTATAATCTCTTCTCAGTTTCCAAAACATATCTGTGGATGTGGAGTTAGGACTTCAACTCGAGTCTTCTTAGGGGATGTAGCTCAATACTCAGTAATGTCATAATTGAAATTTCTGTAATTCGTTATCATCAATAGGTAGGATTCTGTAAAATACTGTTAGAGACACTCTGTAAACACCCAAATACCAAAGATAATCTCTTTGTATTCTTCTCCTGGGTTTCTGATTGCCACTGAATGTGTAAGTCTACAGTGCTATTTATTTGCCCTGAGACCTGGTTCTTGTATTAGCCTTTTCCTTTCTCATGATTTTCTTAACAAAACTTGTCAAGCATTACCAAGGGATTGGAGGCAGATCAGATGTGTCAGAACAGACATGCTGGTGACCAAGGGTGAGTCACTATCTCCCTCCAGTATCAGGGGTCTGCTGACAGATATTAATGGTTGTTGTTTCTGAACTAAATCTAAAGCCATGGTGAAAAAAAAATAAAATAAAACAAAGGCTGGATCAAGTTTAGCCAAGACAACTTAGAATCTGGGTTTTTGTTTTTCCTTTTAGCAGCTCAATGGATATAGATAGGTTGATAGATAGATAGATGATAGATGATAGATAGATAGATAGATAGAAGACAGATAGATAGATAGATAGATAGATAGATAGAAGACAGACAGACAGACAGACCGACAGACAGATAGATAGATAGATAGATAGATAGATGCTTGTTATTTTCAAATCTAAAGCACACTTCAGGGTACCATCTTTATCTTTAAATTAATCTTAAATTAATTTTTGGTTGTAGGAAAAGGGGAAAGATTAGAAAATGATATTAAGTTTAATGCATTGAAATCCAAAATCAGCAGATGATAAGTCAAGATTCAGTGACAGTATCAGTTTTTGATGAAGAATATGGATGTAGTTGGTATATAGTGTTTCTTTTTAAATCACAACCTGTTCTTAAAAGCAAATACTTCTCTCACTAAAAAATATAGGATAAGAATGGAACCAAATTTAGATGAACTCAAATTGGCTTCAGAATTAGTTAGTTGGTTGCAGTGTCCTTCCTATGAAGAACGAGGCCCTAGGACCCTCTCTTTGAAACACTCAAATATCTTTTCCATGACAACTGGTTGTTGGGCATTATTTGAAAGCCAAGTTTCATTAAGAATCTTGAGTCCCATCTCAGACTTACTCACTCAGCATCTGAATTTTAACAAAAATGTTCAAGTGGTCTGAATTCATATTAGAGTTTGAGAATCACCCAATGGTGTATTTGATAGATAGCTGTCATAACTGGGAGGTGAATGTAAATGCTGACACCTTGTTTCCTGTTGGTTAAGGACATTCTTGTTGCTTTCTATCTTCATCAAGAGAAATTAGGATGGCACTAAAATGTACTCAATAATGACTTTGGAATTTCATTAAATAATCCTGTTCCTTAAGCTTACAAAATGTTTTTTTTTTTTTTTTTTTTACTTCATCACTGAGGACACTGAGAGTAAGAAAGCTCAGTCTCTGTTAGTTCCTCATGCTTACCAGTAGAACTCTTCCTCAGATGGGGCAAGAAGGCCTATGTTGTGCATTTAGACCTATCGTAAGTGTACGCTCTGCCAGTGAAAATGAGTGTTTTTCCTGCACTCGATCTGACATGTTCACACATGAATGTATTTCATTCAGAAAAAGTAAAGGCTCTAGACTGGCACAAGCTGCTTTAATGGGAAACAGATGTGTCATGTTTCACCCACTCCCTGACCACCTGTGGTTAGCCCATGACTCAACTTTCTTCAATAAAGGGAGTTAACTCTTGGAGCCCAAACAACCTCTAAATTACATATTTATTTTCTTCCTTCTCACATTTCTCTTCACTGTTCATTGCCACCACAAAATCTTACAATTGAGAGACATTTCAATAAACTACACAAGAAATTCTCAACAATCCAAGAATTTTTGTTTAACAATGCCTTGCTCTGGTATGTAGATTGAGGTTTTGTTAAAAATGTAGATAGAATGTCCATTTATCCAGCCAAGTAGAAAGTGATGTCTATTACATATTTAAAGCCACCTGTTTATAAGGCATTTTTAACTGCTTATGTGTTTAGTTGAGGGTAGGAATGATTTTCTTTCAGAAATATGCTTCAGAAGCCTTTGGTTAGTCACTCCTCGGCTGCCCCAATCATGGAATAATGTAGACAAACTAATATAATTAATAATTCTTAAAATCCCACAGTGAACATGTCCTTCAGTTACAAGTAGTCAAAAGGAAGGATTTGAACTTTGTTACAGTTTATTTCTCCTGCCATGCCCTGCTCTCCATTACAGAAAACATACAGGGAATTGGTCCAACCACAGGTAGGTGGATGGAAAAACTCAAGGCATAAATAGCCCACATGGGAAATAATCAAGCCTTGAGGAGTCACTGACAATGTTCTAAAAAAATATTCTTATTCCTATTTATGCCATCAATTTGGGGTGGCTTTTTTAACATGATGTTTAGTTATTTGTGTTTCCTTTTCATAGCATTATCTAGTGAAAAGTGAAATATAAGCAGTGTAACTTGTCATGGAATTACATGTCATTCCTGGGCTATATTGTAATTAAAATGACAGCACAGTGGGGAAAAAAATCAAAAGCATTCAAACAAAAACAACAAATACCCGTCAGTATTATTTCATTGCCTTCCAAAATAGCACATAGCAAATTTTATACACCTTTTGTAAATTCACAGACTTAATGACAAAGAAGAAAGTAACCTGGCACAGCGTGATTCGTGGGAAACTTGGTACATTTCCCAAAAGTGTTTGTGAGTCCAAATATGTTTAACATGCCTATCCAGAGTAAAGAAATGACCAGTGAGATCAGATAATAATCAACACGTCCTAGAAGGAAGCTTCAATGTCATTTTGAGATTTAATATTAAGATTAAAACAATTATGATCCAAAACAGTAGATTTTGAACCATGGGGCTATTGAAAAGTTCACTTAGGCAAGATACTCTTATGGGAATGTATTAATTTAGTAACCAATAAAACCAAATGGAAGTATATTGTGAACATAGACCGTGGTATAAAACTCATGACATTTCTAGTTTTGAGCGTCTTTTAAAAGTAAGTTAATTTTGTAGGAATAGCCATAATAAGATCCATATAAGTCCACGTGTTTAATGGATGTAGGTAACATCAAAGGCACTTCAGAATGCTACTCTGTGTGTTCAAGTCTAGTTCTATGTGATACCTTGATGGTATTCTAAAAGAGGACTTTTATTATTTAAGACTTTAAAAAGATTATGTGCTTGAATATTTTGCCTCAAGGATATATGTGTATCATGTGTATGCATAGTCCCTTTAGAGTTCAGAAGAGGGTGTCAGACCCTTGGAACTGGAGTTGAAGATGATCGTGAGCTTCCCTGTCAGAGCTGGGAACCAAACCTGTGTCCTTAAAACCAAGTTAAAAGTTAAAAACAAGAACAAGTACTTTTAACTGCTGAGCCACCACTCTAACCCCTATCCAAGACTTTCCATATCATCCTTTCAATACATATTTACTGTGTTTCATAATTTTATATAATTTAAAAATAAATTATCTAAATCTGTCAGTTAACCCAAGATATTGAGATTTTTACATAAGTTGAACTAGTAATAGGGTACAGAATATGGTAAAGAGAAGTCTTGCAGCATTGAGAAGCTTATATTTGCCAAAGAGGAAAACTTGTCTGAAATTAACTTTAATTTAAGAAAGGTTATTCAAAAGGGTAGTGGGGAAGAAGAAACAGAGGAAGAGATTTAAAAATAGCTATTGGATTCATATTTTTGGGAAAAGGCAATAGTTTCGATAGAAGGCATTTGAAGGGAGAGAATACCATGTGATTCAAGACCTACATTAAGAAAAGTGCAAATTGAGTTTACATGGTCACCCATTGGGTATGATTCAGGTTCAGAACAAGAGAACTAATATATTAGAAAATATAAATGAAGTAATAAATTGAAGTCATATTTGAGAAGGTTTGAAAGGTATGTTACATGATTTAGACAAGCATAGATTTTATGTTGTAAAATGCACATTACACTAGACATTCTTGTCTTACATGATCCAAATAATAAAAAATTGAGTAAAGGTAATTCTGATGTATTACAGTATTTTACAACTTAGTACTTAGTCAAAAATAATAGAATTAAGTCATTGCTTTTTGCACTGACCCAGTGCTTTCCCGTTGCGGTGATGAAACACTGACCAAAATCAACTTGGAGGAAGAAAGGATTGATTTTAGCTTCTGGTTATAGTCCATCATAGAAGGAAGTCAAGTAACTCAAGGCTAGAGCTTTATGAATATTACCAGTTTGTTTCCAGGATGAGGGTCACCTATCTTTCTTGTATGGCCTAGAACAACCTAACCAGAGATGGGACCATTAACAGTGGGCTGGACCTTCCTGTACCAATTAGCAATCAAAACAATGCCCCATAGGCCAGTCTGATCTTAGATTACAGGTGTGTAAAATTGATAGCAAAACTCATCAATAGATCTACTAACTTGATTGCAATTACTTATATTCTAGTAAAAAATTTTTCATTAAGCAATTCACTGTTAAATAAGCATTTGTAGTTGCAAGATCATTTTTAAGGTTAACTCTGCAAAATTATGACATTTGTCTTTGTTTACTTTTCAAAAAAATGACCATTTCAAATAATTCAACTATTTAATAAATTTTCATTCTAAACATGTATCTATACTTTAAACTTCTCCTACTTAGGTGAAAAAAAGCTGGATGGGATAAAATAAAGAATTGAAATTGAGGTTTTTATATGATGTGATTTTAACTCAGCCATTGGAAAAAAACTAATCACATCATATTGTAGCAACAATGAAGGAAACTGTATAATTTTCCAAGTGAGGCACTCTAAGAAAAAGCTATCATATGTCATCACCTGATCAGTGTGTACTGAAGGCATCTTAGGAAAACTATATGCATCTTTTGTGTATGTCCATTTACTATTATACTTGTAAAATATTCTCCCATGAAGAAATTAAATACCTAGGAAATTAGCACTTGATTTATTTTTTTTTTTTAAGGATGTATTTATTTGTTCAGACAAGGTCTCATTATGTTGCTCTGTTTGTTTGACCTGAAACTCACAACGATCCATTTGCCTATGCCTCTGGAGATTAAAGTCTGTGCCACATCAATAAAGCTGATTAGACCCTGGAGGAGGAGGGGGGGCCATTTGTGTGTGGGATAGGCTGATGAGGGTGGCACAAAGGGGTCTGCCTAACTCTTGCTCTGATATTTCTACAAACAAATGGAAGTTACTTACAATATCACTAACCGGTGTGTGTGTGTGTGTGTGTGTGTGTGTGTGTGTGGTGTGTGTGTGTGTGTGTATGCAAGCATGGTGGGGCATGTGGAAGATAGAAATTTCACAGGGTTCCACTGCTAGCCAAAGAAGTTCTGGCTTCTAGTGAGGAGAATTAGCCTTTCCCAGAGATGAGTGTTCTTCTAGGTTGTCTAATGCAAAATGGTCAACCCTGAAAAGGTATTGAATTTTATGTGTTGATTTTGGATCCTGGTACCTTACTGAATTCATCAACCAACTTAGTCTTCTGGTTTTTCTAAGTAGAGAATTATATAATCTATAAATGGCAATAAAGTTGGTTTCTCCTTTTTCTATCTTTATGCATTTCTTTCTTTCTCTTTATTTAATCTCACTAAAATTCCTAGTATATTGAATAACAGTGGTGAGAATGGAATTCTTTTCTCATTCCTTATTGAAAACACATAGGGCTTTTCTCATTTAGTGTGATACTAGCAATAGGTTTCTCTTTAGAAGGTTTTATTACATTCACATATAATCTTTCTATACCTTAATTTTTCAAGACTTCTACCTTCTTAAGTGGTACTGAGCTTTACCAAATTCTTTCTCTGCATTGAATAAGATAATCACACAATATTTTACTTTCCTTATATTCATGTAATCTATTACACTTTTATATTTTCACTGGTTAAACTCTTTACATTACAGGTAAAAAAATCCAACTTGATAATAGTATATAATATTTTATGTTTGTTTAATTCAATTTGTTACTATTTTGTCAAGATTATTTTTATAACCAATTTTGTCAGAGATGCTGATTTATAGTTCTCTTTCATTTATTACATTCAGTGACTGAACTAACCTTTGATTGCCCATTTATTTACATTACATATTGTGCTATTTATTGTTCTTTATTTATATATACATTGTTTTATCATTGTAAAAATATAATAACCTGGTGTCTGTATCAAGAAGGTATATTGGATTATGTCTTGTCTGGCCTGGCATTCCTTCTAATTTGCTTAATCTGAAGCTACTATAATATGATTATTAGAATCAAGCAAAATAGACAGAATTCTCAGTGAATAATTAAAACCAAATCCATTTAAACTAGAAAGTGAGTTAAGTGAGAAGAGCTCTTTTAATTTCAAGAACTTCATTTTAGACCAAACACCCTAAACCACAGCAAAATATAGATACCACATTTTTTTTCTTATTTCAAAATATGACCCCGTTTGCAGAACCAGAATCTTATTGAAAAACACCCTGAACTGCATGGAACCCAATACCTTAGGAGATAAATGACCTCCATGTAGCCATTCTTCCATGAAACTAAAGGGATGAAGACTAAATGCAGAGACTGATCCATAGATTTTATGAAATACATTTTCTCATCTCTAATGCATTGTCTCTCTCTCTGTCACTCACATTATCATCAAAAGGTTATTTTGCTCCACTAGGGCAAAGTATCCCACTAACAAGTAACAATGTCTATGTTCCTGTTCCTTTCAGTCTGTTGGTTGTAAGATAGATATCCTGTACTGTATGGCTAAAATCCAGTTATAAGTGAATTGATGCCATGTGCATCTTTGTGGGTCTGGGTTAGCTCACTCAGGATGAGCTTTTCTAGTTCCATCCATTTGGCAGCAAATTGCATGATTTCCTTCTTTCTGATGGCTGAGTAGTATTCCATTGTGTAAATGTACCACAGGTTTTTTTTTTTTTATCCATTCTTCGGTTAAGGGACATCTGGGTTAGGTCCCCAGTACAAGAGGAAGCTTTTAACCCTTATATGGCTGCAGAATTGAAGGGGGTTGATATATAGGGCACCCCACACAGGAGGAGTAGGATGGGTGAGAGAAGGGGGAGAGGGTGGGAGGTTGAGAGGGTGAGCCTGGGAGGAGTGGAGGGAGAGGACTGTGATGGAGATGTAAACTGAAGTAATAAATAAACAGTAAAAAAAAAGGAATGAAAAAAGTTATTTTGCTGGAATAAATGATCATTTCAAGTTTGTTTTGGCTAAGGTGAAGGAAGATTGCATACAAATTCAGCTATGTACTATATCATCCTATTTAGAAATACATTTACTTAGCTTCCAATAAGCTATGTAGAATGTCATGTAGAACATTCAAGAGCATTTGTTTTTAATAGAGACATTCATTGTACAGATTTCATGCATCTGTATATAGTCTTACACCAATGTATAGATAGCCATGCCTTCCAGTTTACATGGTTTAATCCCACCCCATCTCTCCTACATTTACAAAATATCACAGTTTAAATGAAAATACAATTGTTTCTGTGTTACTCACCTACTGCTTAAGAGATGGATGTCCTCCACAACAGAAACCAGCTATCTGGACTGAAAATAGTATTCTTTTAAAAAAATCACTGAAAAGTGAACCTTCAATATTTCGGACAAATTAAAATAACTGATTACTTTTAAAATTGTAGAATAATTAGCTACTTACAGGAAAGATAAAGGAAAAATACTTCACATATGCAGACACACAGGCCTTCTATCTCCTTTAAGTGAAGAATGTATGACATGTGATAAGAAAGAAGAAATTGGATGAAGAGTACAGATATTACTGAACAGAATATACAGAAACACTCGGCACTTCTGCCCCAGTATAACACAGAACTCTTGAGCAGATGGGTTCATAGGATGGAAAATGGAGCTGCTTTCCAGATAACAGAATTTTTCTTGATGTTGAGGATATGTAACTACTGGGCTTTGCCTGTAGTTGGTAACTTTCATTAATAAACCAAGTCCACCAATTCACGAAGTACTGGGAAAGGCTCTGGGGGAAGAGATCCATTAGTATTACGCAATTATGTCTAAGAAATGGTATAGCAAGGCTTCCTGGGTTAAGTTTTAAGGGCAATTACAGCTAATTAAAAAGACAGGCCTGTCAGCACTCGAACAATGTGGGAAAAGAGTTGGTGACTTGGCTTGTCATTTGAGTCGTACCCAAAATACAGTTGGTTTCTCAGAAGTATGTCTGTGATTGTGTGTAGGGTGATGGGGTGATCCACACAGATACAGTTCAGCTTTGGAATAAAAGTGAAAGACATTCTTAGTAACTTTCTGATCCTCTAAAAATAGCTACCATCCTCTGCCAAAGCTAATATAGACAGAATTCCCATGGGAACCCTAAAGTCTAGAAGGAGCAGGTGTTAATTTTTCACTGTCACTGGTTATTCATCAAACGACTCCTGCCCACTTTTTCTAATGGAGACACTGATATGACAAACCTCAAAAGCACCAGCTCATGCCCTGCTTACCAGGAGTCTGTGTGGACTTCAAAGGCTCTGCTAGGAAACCTTTACGGGAAGGGAAGTATGTGGCTCCTTACTTCATCTTGTGTCTTTGCAACTAAATTTTTGCTTTCTCATATTATTAGCCCAGCATATTTGTCCACCACACACATCATCCTTTCTTGCATTTTTCCTTTTGAACATAGTGCCTCTTTTAGATGAATTTATTAGTCTTTGGCAGCAAAGAGAACTGAAGGGTATAAGGTCTATCTGGAATGTTTGTTTGTAATCTATCTATGTAATGTTTGTTTTTGAACAGTCTAATTTTCATTACTTTAAAGTATAGATAAAAATTCAAAAACCATTAAGAACTAAAATAATTGAGAACTAAAATAAAATGTTTTATGTGAAGATTTTCATATCTTTGAGGGTATTATAATTGTGTTCTTACAAATACAGGAATAAGAATTTTAATATTTTTTACTTTTAAAATGAAGACTAGAATAAACTTGCAAATTATTTTGCAAATAATTTTAGTACAAAATTAAACTGACTATTGACGATTTTTTTAAATAAAGCATTAATTCTTTCATTTATCTTAATGTATTTTCTAAGCTACATTATAAATAATTGACATATTAATATGGTCGTTAGTAGCCTGCAAAGCCTTCCATATGGATCAGATGTAATCATCATACACATAGTAAGCTTGGATGGTTGTAGTCTTAGCTTTGTAATTTTGTAATCTAAGGATAATGAGTTTTTTCATTTGTTGCTACATTTCTTCATATAGTTAATGTTATTTTCCTCATAATTCCAAAAGATATTTTTTCCACCAGGAACTATAGCATGTATTTTTTTTTACATTTCTAGTATTAACATCTTTAAATAAAATTGGGTTGCAAAACCCTAATATGTGATAGCTCAAAAAATATGTCACAGTGCAACTTACTCAGTGTTCTTATTCTCAATTGTCTATACTAGAAACAAATGTGTCATAAGAAGTTTCCATGTTTCCATATTGTATTTGCAAGATTTCTGAACAAGGGCTTCTAAAATTTCTGGGTATTGTTGTCATTGTTGTTTGTCTCAATGGAGCCCATGGAAAAAGGTTATGGGTCTCATAACTACAACTGTGCTAAGGGGATAGCCAAAAAAAAGAAAAAAAACATATTCTTTGCTCTACTTGTTAATTTTTTTAAATCTAAAAATATTGGTACAGGGACTACAGAGATAGCTCAGTGGGTAAAACAATTGCTGTGAAAATGTGAGTACCTAAATTCTATTCCTCATTCAAAAAAAAGCCTGCATGAGTGTTCATGTCTATAATTTCAGTGCTTATACAGAAACACAGGAGAAATCTCTGGAAGCTCACAAGTCAGTTAGTCTGGCTCTTACAGCTGTGAAGAACAGAAACAAAGAGTAGAATGAAAAGTCTCACAGCCAAGGTTTTCCTCTGACTTCCACATGTGCTCTGTTGCATGTAACACACACACACTCAAAAACATACACATCAGGCATCACCATACACACACACACACAGAGAGAGAGAGAGAGAGAGAGAGAGAGATTTATTTTGTTCTATGTTTAAAAGAAAGCAAGGGGGATGAGGGAGGGAGGGGAAGTTTAAAAACAGCAGGTCTTACATATAGGCAGAGCCAAGATGGAAACCCATTTTGTTCACAGACTATCCAGTTGTCTTTGAATTTTCTTTTAAGGAATGTTTTATAGCTGGAGAGATAGGTCTGTTGGTACAGTGCTTGTTATTAATATGGGGACCTGAGTTTGATCTCTGGGACCCTTGTACAAAGTACAGCTGTAGTGATGCCTGATTTAATCCCAGCCCTAGGGAGGCAGAGACTGGCGGATCCCTAACACTCACCAGAAGGCATCCTAAGCTACTTGGTGAGCTTTATTTAGGTGAGAGAACTTGTCTCGTAAAACATGGTGAAAGTGAAGCAACACACCAGATTGTCATCTGGCCTCCCACGTACCGGCTAACACACAAGTATACACATACGCCATCTTTTCATTTGTTTCCTCTGCACTTTTCTGTTTCTTTTTGAGACAAGGTCTTACTAGGAAGCCAAGGTTCTTGTCCAACTTGCAGTTCTTCTCACTTAGTCTTCAGAGAGCCTGGATTAGAAATTTGTTCTATCATACCCACACTTTTTTTTACTGAAAGAACGCAATTCTAAATGTGATATCAAAATTTTTATTGTTTCATTGATACCTCTGTGTTCACAATGGTCAAACAAAGCGGGACAATTAAGCATTTTGAAAATGTCAGGATCAGGATCAGAAAATATCAGTGGCTGGATAGATGACTCAATTGTTAATAGCATCTGTAAGTTTTTAAGAGGATCTAGGTTCAGTTCCCAGAACGCTCATGTACCCTCACATCTAACTCCACTTTTAGGGGATTTGACTGACTGGTTCTTCTGCCATTCAAGAGCACTAGGCATGCATGTGGTACACATTCATGGATGAGGCAAAACACATATATAAACAAACAAACATTTAAAACCATAAAAATAAATATCAAGACCAAAAGATTGTACACTATAGCCAAACTGATATTTCTGGGCAGTGCTTCCCAGGTATTAGAATATATGCAGCCAATTATTCAAGTAAGAAGTAGATGATCCCATTCCATGATTAAATGAGTAATGCCATATGACATTTGCTACTGTTTAAATAACTAGAATTTACTGCTGTGTCTTAAAAATTATTTAACTAAATTACAGTTATACATTTTAGTTAAATTTTCTTTTAATGTTTTGTGCTAAATTGGTCTATCATTGTCATTTGAATCTCATCTAAATGTTTAGTCTCATATTCCCAAGATAGATATGAAATTGAGCAACACTGAACCACTTTAGTAACACAATGAAAACATACACAGAAGCCTACACAATTGAATTGCTAAGTTATTATCCAGAAAGGAGTCTGTCTTCATAAAACATAATGAAAATCTGTTCCATAAATTGGAAAATGGTAGAATTTCAGCCATGTGTATTAGAGTGTGCCTCTGCTCATGGGACTTGGGAGGAGGAGGGGGGAGTTCAGGAGCCCAAGGCCAACATTGTTCAGTTCCTTTTCAAGCTTGAGGCTAGCATAGGCTGAGAAGCCATTAAAAAAAAAAACAAAATATATTACAGTCATAACAGTTCATGTTCATGTAAATATATATCTTATGTATTTCCCTGAAGAGTCATAGTGCTGTAGACTCTGGATGTGTCTCTTCCAGAGCACATAGAGTAGTACTAACAGACCTTATATTAATTATTTGTTGAACAGGTTTGCTAGCTGGACAGGCAATGTTGGCCTCAAGGGGATGAATTATTATAAATACCATCTGTGTAGACATTTGAAAGAAACAGAGTGGGAGGTAAAATTGTAGGTTCAAGAACCTATTTATTTCTTTTTTCTCCCACACATATGCCCATCTCTTCTCATATTTTCCACAAACTTTGCCCATCTCTAGTTTCCTTATACATTTTTCTTCTAAATAAGTCTGTCATTTGCTGGGAATGTTTGTTCCCTTTATTGTCTTGTGTCATATCCAAATGCTTAGAATGCACACCCCTACAGTTCTGATGCTCTCGACCAGGAACAAAGCCTGCCAGGAGTAGACAGGTATTCACTTCAGGTCAGTCGCTCTGTTGTAAAGGAGACCTTCAGCTAGTGCCTTTTCTCTATTCTACTTCCTCATGTCTCTCAGCTGTTGTCACTAAGGTGTGGTGAGTACAGAGAAGGGAAGCCTCTGAAGATGGACATGAATGGACTGATGTTTCAGAAGTTCCATCTTTCCCAAGATTTTCCTTAAGGGATCATGTGCTATTAAGAACAAAATATGAAAATTAGGGGGAAAAAAGTAAAAGCCATGGTTCTGGCTCCAGAAGTTCCTTGTCCTTAATCCCCTAGGAACATCACTTAATCTCTTTTCACTTTTGTTTCTATCTCTACAAGCATACTAATGAAAACAGCTATTTTTGAGAAAATCCAGAGCTCTCTTATAAAATAATTGTAAACTCTAATTGTGTGGGAGGAAAGTTCTATATTTATTATTTTGATAATAACTAGCTCAGAAAGAGGAAAGAAATCTAAGCAAATCTGTTGAATGGTTTATTTTCCAAGGTCATACTCAGAACTCTAAGAAATGTTGTCAACATGTGATTTTTAATTATGAGGAAGCAGTCCACTCGTTTAGTTGGAAAATTAGTCCAAATTTAAAATGTACTCATTTGGAGTGACAAAAAAATTAAAAGTAAACAAAAAAATATAAAGAACAACTCTGAGGTTTTTATCAGAATATTTTTCTTTATTTTATTGTTTATGTTTATTACTTCCATTTGCATCTCCATCATAGTCCCTTCCCTCCACCCCTTCCTCTCCTCCTTCTCCCACCTATTCTACTCCTCTGGTGTGGGGTGCCCTATATATCAGCCCCCACTCCCCAGTTCAGCAGCCATATAAGGGCTAAGAGCTTCTTCTTGCACTGGGGGGCCTACATGACAGCTCCAATAGGGCAAATTGCCCCACTAAAAAGTAACAAAGTCTATGTTCTTGTTCCTTTCAGTCTGTTGGTTGTAGAATAATTATCTTGTACTATATGGCTAAAATCCATTTATAAGTGAATAGATGTCATGTGCATCTTTCTGGGTCTGGGTTAGCTCACTCAGGATGAGCTTTTCTAGTTCCATCCATTTGGCTGCAAATTGCATGATTTCCTTGTTTCTGATGGCTGAGTAGTATTCCATTGTGTAAATGTAGCATAGCTTTTTTATCCATTCCTTGGTTGAAAGGCAACTGAGTTGTTTCCATTGTCTAGCTATTACAAATAAGGCTGCTATGAACATAGTTGAGGAGATGTCCTTGTAGTTTGGTGAGGAATAGTTTGGTTTTATAGCCAGAAGTGGCATGACCGGGTATTGAGGTAGTGCTGCTCCAAATTTTCTAAACTATCACCCCAGACTAATTTCCACAGAGGTATACAAGTTTGCACTCCCACCAGCAATGGAGGAGTGTTTGCCTTTCTTCACAACCTCACCAGCATGTGCTGTTATTTGAGATTTCAAGCTATACTACAGAGCAATAGTAATAAAAACAGCATGGTACAGGTATAGAAACAGACCAATGGATCGATGGAATCGAATTGAAAACCCCAAAATAAACCCACATACCCATGGTCATTTAAAGTTTGATAAAGATGCCAAAACCATGCAATGAAAAAAGGCAGCATCTTCAACAAATGGTGCTGGGCTAACTGGATGTCAACACATAAAGGAATGCAAATAGACACATATTTATCACCTTTCACAAAACTTAATACCAAATGGATCAAAGACCTTAACATAAAGCCTGACACATTAAATCTAATAGAAGAGAAAGTGGGGAAAAGCCTTGAACTCATTGGCACAGATGACAACTTCCTGAATAGAACACCAATAGTTCAGGCTCTAAGACCAACAATCAATAAACTGAAAAGCTTCTATAAAACAAAGACAAAGTTTCTTCTGTCATTAGAACAAAACAGCAACCTACAGATTAGGAAAAAAATCTTCACCAACCCCACATCTGACTGGGCTAATATCCAAAATCTACAAAGAACTCAAGAAATTAAATGCCAAGAAACCAAATAATCCAATCAAAAAATGGGGAACAGAACTAAACAGAGAATTCACAAAGGAAGAATCCCTAGTGGCTGAGAGACACTTGAAGAAATGCTCAGCGTCCTTAATCATCAGAGAAATGCAACTCAAGATGACTCTGAGATTCCATCTCACACCTGTCAGAAAGACTAAGATCAAAAATTCAAATGACAGAATATTCTTTTCTTTTTCTTTTTTAAATTTATTCATGTTACATCTAGATTGCAACCCATCCCTCCTCCCATCCTGGTCACACCCTCCCACTGTCTTTCCCTGCTCCCACAATGTTCTTTTTGACAAATGACTGTTTTGTGTCCCTGCATAGCACTTATCTTGATTTAATATATCTAATTATTTATGATTTTATACACCCATCTTCACACCCTTAATATTACCTCCAGTTCCATTTGAACACATTTTGCATCAGTTCAGCATTTGCACTCTCCTTATTCAAAGTAGTACTTCTACTTGGTACTTTTCATATAAGTTAGCATTACTGAACTGTTCGAGTATATGTGTGTTGCATTGAATGGTTATTATTTTTTTCATCTTATATGATTCCAGACATCAATTTAGACACATTGCAATGTGCAATATTATTTACTTAGAGTCAAGAGGCAATGACATGTGGTAGTGGCATTAGAACAGCTGGGTAGCCATAGCCATAAGTAAAAGAATGAAGTTAAAACCTTACATCATGCCACATAAAAATAGGTAAAAGTGAATTTTTGTAAAAGTGAATCATGATGTATATGTTAGACTAAAACTAGAATGTTCTCAGGAAAGTATGGGTAAATAATAAGGACTCTAGACATTGCAAAAATAATTCTTACTTATAATAATGTAAGCATGAAAAATAGAAAAAGATAAAATGAATTTTTACCAAAATTTTTAACATGTACTTCAAAATACACCATTAAGAAATTTAAAAGCTATCCAACAAATGGAAAAATACTTGCAACCACAACATATAAAGAACTCTTATTATTAAACAATGAAGGAAAAAACAAGCCGATGTATACAGTAAGTAAATGGATTCAGTATAATTTTCTCCAAAGGAGATATAGTGTAAGTGTTTCCTTGATGATTAATGGTATCAAATATCTTTTTTTTTTAATGTGTGGCCATGAACTCATCTTCACATAGGCAGCACTGATTAAACTTGGTTAAATAGACAAACAAATAAGTTGGGAGTGAGATATGATCTAGGATCCTGAGTAGAACAGGAAAGAGTGAGCAAGGGATGAATATGACCAAGACATGTTGTGTACATGTTTGAATTTTTCAAACGATAAATAAAATAAATTAATAAATAGGTAGATTTTGAAAATGGGAGGGTATTTAACCTGTATCTTTTAGTAATTCAGAATGGCTTTGGCATTCCCACCAACAGGATTATCTTCTCCTTTCACTGACAGTTGTAATTTCTTGTCTTTTGGGGTCTTGTCATCGCCTTAGCTGTGAGTTGCTAGCATACTGTTGTTTTAGCTTTCATTTCCCTGATGCTTAATGATGATGCAGTTCATACATAGGACCTTGTTTTAGGGCATCACTCTAACTAGATGCGTAATTCTTGTCACAAGCTGATTTAATAATCCCCATAACTTGAGACACATAGTAGGAGTACACAGAGAGTCCTCTGTGCACATGGTAGGATCCATGGAACAAGTATTAATGGACTCTGAGTATCTCTAAACTAATACATGCAAAAAAAATATGTGTTTGTATATTTTTCTGGGAGAATATCCTACAGTTTTCAACACATTCTAAAATGATCCATAACACCAGTGAAGTTAAAATCTTTTGCCTTAAAATAAGAACTCATTTTGCATATATTGTGAAGATCAGTAGCTCAGTCAGTATGTTTATTCTTGAGTTTTAAGATAAATTGTACTCCATAATCTAACTATGAATTAGTGCTTCCTGCGTGTTGTGATATATTACCTTTTATACACTTGTGTTTTTCCATGTTTTTATTATATTTTTATGTTTATCACTTCAAGTTACATCTCCATCACAGTGCCTTCTTTCCACTCCTTTCAGTTCCTCCCTCCCACCCTCTCCTTCCTCTCCCACCCATCACATTCCTCCCATGTGGAGTCTTCGTACATATCATCTCCTCTCAGTTCAACAGTCATATGAGGGCTAAGAGCTTCCTCTTGCACTTGGGGCCTACATGGTAGCACCCCTACAGCAAATTGTCAACTTGATAGGTAACAAAGTCTATGTTCCTGATCCATTTGGTGTTTTGGTTGTAGGATGGCTATTCTGTACTATATGGATAAAATCCAATTTAAAGAGAGTAGATGCCATGTGCATCTTTCTGAGTCTGGGTTAGCTCACTCAGGATGACCTTTTCTAGTTCCATCCATTTGGCTGCAAATTGCATAATTTCCTTGTTTCTGATAGCTGAGTAATAATCCATTGTGTAAATTTACTACAATTTCCATTCATCAGTTGAGGCACATCTGGGTTGTTTCCAGGTTTTGGCTATAACAAATAAGGCTGCTATGAACATACAAGAGGATATGTCCTTGTGGTTTGGTGAGGAATCGTTTGGGTGGATGCCCAGAAGTGGTATGGCTTGGTCTTGAGGTAAGACTATTCCAAATTTTCTCAGATATCACCAGACTGATTTCCATAGTGGTTATACAAGTTTGCACTCCCACCAGCAATAGAGGAGTATTCACCTTTCTTCTCAACCTCGCGAGCATGTGCTGTCATTTGAGTTTTTGATCTGAGCCATTCTGACAGGTGTAAGATGGAATCTCAGAGTTTTCTTGAGTTGCATTTCTCAGATGATTAAGGATGTTGAGCATTTCTTCAAATGTCGCACTGCTATTAGAGATTCCTCCTTTGTGAATTCTCGGTTTAGCTCTGATCCATGTTTTTTCATTGCATTATTTGGTGTCTTGGTGTTTAATTTCTTGAGTTCTTTATAAATTATGGATATTAGCCCTCTGTTGGAAATGGGGTTGGTAAAGATCTTTTGCTAATCTTTGGATTGCCGTTTTGTTCTAATGACAGTGTCCTTTGCCTTACAGAAGCTTTTCAGGTTCATGAGGTCCCATTTATTGATTGTTGGTCTTAGAGCCAACTATATTGTAGTATAGCTTGAAATCTGAGATGGTGATACGAACATCCAGATGTTTTTTGTTGTTGTTGTTTTGGTTTGGTTTTTTATTTGTTTGTTTTTTTTTTTTTTTGGTTGGTTGGTTTTATTGTTTGTTTTGTTTTTTGGGGTTTTTTTTTTTTTGGACAGGATTGATTTAGCTATTCTGGGCTTTTTGTTATTCCATATGAAGATGAGAATTGTTTTTTCCAGGTCTATAAAGAATTGTGTTGGTATATTGTTAGGAATTGCATTGAATCTGTATATTGCTTTTGGCAGGGTAGCCATTTTTATTATGTTGATCCTACCTATCCATGAGCATGGGAGATCATTCCATATTCTGATGCCCTCTTCAATTTCTTTCTTGAAGGACTTGAAGTTCTTGTCATGCAGATCTTTCACTTGCTTGGTTAGAGATACCCCAGGTATTTTATTTTCTTTGTGGCTATTGTGAAGGGTGTTGTTTCCCTAATTTCTTTTCAGCCCATTTATCTTTTTTATAAAGAAGGGCTTCTGATTTTTTTAAATTAATTTTGTATCCAGACACATTGCTGAAGGTATTTATCAGTTGTACAAGTTCTCTTGTGGAATTTTGGGGGCGATTCATGTACACTATCATATCATCTGCAAATAGGGATAATTTGACTTCTTCATTTCCAATTTTTATCCCCTTCATCTCCTTTAGTTGTCTTATTGCTCTAGCAAGAACTTCAAGTATTATGTTGAAGAGATATGGTGAAAGTGTCCATCCTTGCCTTTTCCCTGAGTTTAGAGGAAATGCTTTAAGTTTCTCTCCATTTAATTTGATGTTGACTACTGGCTTGCTGCAAATTGCCTTTATTATTTCTAGGTATGATCCTTGTATGCCCATTCTCTCCAAGACTTTTATCATGAAGGGGTGTGAATTTTGTCAAATGCTTTTTCAGCATCTAAAGGGCAGAGGAGAAAACCACAAATCAACAAAATCAGAAACAAAAATGGATAAGTAACAGCAGACATTGAGGAAATCCAGAGAATCTTTAGGTACTACTTTAAAAATCTGTATTCCACCAAATTTTAAACCTAAGCAAAATGGACAAATTTCTTGATAGATGCCACCTCCCAAATTTAAATCAAGATCAGGTTAACAGATTAAACAGTCCTATAACACCTAAGGAAATAGAAACAATCATTAAAAGTCTCCCAACCAAAAAAAGCCCAGGGCCAGATGGTTTCAGAACAGAATTCTACCAGACCTTCAAGGAAGAACTAATACCAATACTCTTCAAACTCTTCCACAAAATAGAATCAGAAGGAACACTACCAAACTCATTCTATGAGGCCACAGTCACCCTGATTCCCAAACCACACAAAGACCCAACAAAGAAAGAGAACTTCAGACCAATTTCCCTCATAAATATAAACACAAAAATACTTAATAAAATACTGGCAAACCGAATCCAAGAACAAGAGCACATGAAAAGTATCATAGACCATGATCAAGTAGGCTTCATCCCAGGAATGCAAGGATGGTTCAACATATGAAAATCCATCAATGTAATTTACCATATAACAAGATGAATGAAAAAAAAACACATGATCATCTTGCTATTTTTCTATCTTTCATGTCTCTTAGAGTAGTCACTGAAGCTAACATATTGATCCAATAGATCATACAATAATTGGAGGCAAGGTCTGAACTTACAATAAGCCATTGAAATTGGCTGTGACAGCATTTTTTCATAGTAGTAAGGAAGGACTTACTTGATAAATGCAGTAATTAACAAATTTTAGAAAAATTACACCAGCTTATAACATTTCTATATAATTACCTATAAATTATCACATGATTTTATACATTAAATGGCTAAAACATTTTTATTCTGATAAAATATTTATTTCGTATGAATGAAAATTGCTTCTGTGAAGACGTGGATGAAACTTTTGGTCATTTTAACATATATTTACTTTAACAAAATGGCATTCTCTTGTGTAGATGTACCCAGTTTTTTAATCCATTCTTCAGTTGAGAGACATATGGGTTGTTTCCAGTTTCTAGCTATTACAAATAAGGCTTCTATGAACATAGATGAGGAAACTTCCTTGTTATTTGATGAGGAATCATTTGGATGTATACCCAGAAGTGGTATGGCTGGGTCTTGAGGTAGAGCTATTTCAAGTTTTCTAAGATATCACAGCAATCAGAAACAAAGAAATCATGCGAATTGAAGCCAAATGGATGGAACTAGAGAAGCTCATTGTGAGTGAGCTAACCCAGACTCAGAAGGACACACATGGCATCTATTCACTTATACTTGGATTTTAGCCATATAATACAGAATAACTATACTACAACCAATGCACCAAAGGGAACATGAACATAGATTTTTTTCCCTGTCAATAAGACACTTTGCCCTAGTGGTGCTGCCTTGTATCCCCCCAGTGTATGAGGAGGCTCTTGGCCCTCATATGACTGCTGAACTTGGGCAGGGGACTGTAATGTAGGGACACTCCACTCCAGAGGAGTGGGATGTAGTGGATAGGGGTTAGAATGTCTGAGGGCTAGACTGGGAGGGGTGAAAGAGGACGCTGTGATGGAGATGTAACCTGAAGTAATAAATAAATATTTTCTTTAAATGGCATTCTCACTCGCTTCCATCTTGAGTTGGTAGACTCAAGTGTAGGGAAAATACTATGCCTCAAGTGTTCATGCAGAGCATGAATTCAAAATCCTACTAAACATCAGTGAGCTTATGGAAGAGGTGTATACAGTGTCTCTACTCTGTTTATCCTACCCAGTTTTACTCCTTTGGTCAGAGGCAAAATACTGTTAAGGGGGACCTCACTGAATTGCAGCTTCTGGCCACAAATAGTGTAGCCTGAATTGATGCCACTGAGAAATGTGCAAGTAGCCTTTCTTTTCTAAAATCTTGCAATATTCCAAAGAAATTGCCTTTTATTGAATGGATAATGCCCAAGAACCTGTTACATCTGAATCAAAATGGCTATCATGAATTTACAACCAGAAATTTTTAAGACTGAATTAAATGCCAAAGATGTCTTTCGTGTCAATATCATAGAGCAACCAGACTCCTTTGTTCATATTACACTTAATAAAACAGTATTAAACATATCAACAATGTCAATATATTAACATGTGAACATATAAATAAGCTATGTTTACAAAGTCTTTACTAGTTTAAAGGATTTTTGCATTTCTGTCTCATTTAGTTTGATATATTTTCTTATATCAGAAAGTATTTAGGTTTTTTTGTAATTTTTATTTAGTTCTTCAAGTTACATCTCCAGGACAGTCCCCTCACTCCAACCCTTCCAGTCCCAACCACCACCCTCTTCCCCTTCTCCCAGAACTCATAATTCTTTGTTTTTGAATAATAAGTCTTCAATTATTAAAATTATAATGTATAACATGCATTCCCAATATCAAGTCCATACATATTTGGTAACTAATATCAATATTCTTTTTTTAATAATTCATTTTTTATTTCTTCAAGTTACATCTCAATCACAATCCCCTCCCTACTTCCCCCTCCAGTCCCACACTTCCACCCTCCTCCCCCTCAACCCCCATCCTCTTCCCTTTTTTTTTTTTTTTTTTAGTTCAAGGTATTTCTTTTTCCCCCCAACAGCTCTCCCTTTCAGTCCAACAAACGGTTCTTTTTCTTATGACTATGAATACAATACAAAACAACAGAAATAAATAGGCCACAATTATGTGAGTTATATGGATTAGCATACATTCCCAATGTCCAGTCCATATGTATTTGGCTCCTGACTTTAACATTCTACTATCTAACCATTTACATGTGTTTAAAGTTCTCTATCTAACTCAGCTTTAATACTAACTTGCCTCACAATTTTAAAAATATCTTCTTAGATCCAGAACACCCTCTTGATTCCTAAACAACTCAAAATTTAACTATGAGACTCTAGCTATCTATTCTTCAACCACCTCAGAGACCTGAGAGGGATAAATATATCTGATTATATAGGAAGTGCAGGGCCTGCAGCTTCCAAAACTAAGAAATGACATACCAGTGGCTGCCTGGACAGTTCCCATTTTCTCTCCATACATTACAGCATCAATCTTCAGCCGTTTGGCCCCGTTTCTCTGACAGACATTGATTGTAGAGCAGGAATTATGAAGGGCTTACCTACCCTGTCTTGGAAGAGCTAGGCTGTCAACTTACCTGCTTCCAAGTTTTGTCCTTTTTGGACACCATTCTGTCTACAGTTGAAGCACGGGGTTTTTCTTGTCAAGAGAAAGGCTTACCACCAATTCAATCATCTCCCACTGGAGATTCTTCGATGCTCATCTTCTACTTGGACTAGAATAGGGGGTGCTGTCAGGAGCTGACATGTCTCAATATCAAAAAATCTTAAATTAAGTAAACATCTTTGAATGCCATATTCTGCAGATCTCTTGAGGTTTTTGAAGATGCCCTACCTATCTCTTATATTTAGATAAGCAAATATTGCTTGTCTCTTAGCAACTTGATTTCTGAGTAGCTTAGAAAATAACTGTTATAGACTGTCATAGTAACAAAATGACACGTTTGCATAACTATTAGTTTGCATTTCTTAATTATCCTAAACAGTTTATGACAGTTGGTAGCAAGAGGTCAAAACTTTATATTTCATTTTTAAGCATTACTAGGTACAATACCTTATAGAAGCGTTACCCTTAATTTTGTATCAATATACAAAGATCAATACCGATGTAGCCCAATACAATCTTAATTTTGCACTAATATACAATGATCAGTACCAATTTAGCCAAATATAATATTAATTTTGTATCAATATACAAAGGTATAAGGCAATATTCAATAATCTGTCCCTTTTTTCTTGATCTTTCCCACACTATGTCTATGTCCCATTTTTCTCAAGTCTGTTCACTCCTACATAGGAGAGAAAGAAGGATACAGAAAAGAAAAAGTGAGAAGTCCCTGGTTCTAACCTCAAAAACCCATTTAACAAGACCATTTAACAGCTTGTAGTCTTTTCCCCTAAATAACAAAAATTTCTATTATCCATCAAATAACCAAAGAGAGGGGACACCCTCCCCACCTTCTGACCTTCTGGGGATGGGATGTTGTTCTCTTAAAATGACTTCCTGCTGATTTGGGACGTAGTAAACCTGTTTGGGGTCCAAATAAGAATGGAAAAATGGTTAAAAATGTTAATAGAATCATTTGATGTTCAGTCCCTTTGTGCACAGCTATTTAGATGTCCCACGAAGTTCATAGACAGAAGCTGATCTTCAGAGCTTTACTGAAGTTCTGGCTGGAGCAGTCGGTGGAGCTCAACGATCTTAGTGATTTTGAGTTGTTGTGGTTGTAGACTTTTGAAGAAACTGCTATTGAGAAAGTCTGAATAGGGCATCTTCAAAAACCTCAAGAGATCTGCAGAATATGGCATTCAAAGATGTTTTCTTAACTTAAGATTTTTTGATATCGAAACATGTCAGCTCCTGACAGCACCCCCTATTCTACTCCAAGTAGAAGATGAGCATCAAAGAATCTCCAGTGGGAGATGATTGAATTGGTGGTAAGCCTTTCTCTTGGCAAGAGAAACCCCTTGCTTCAACTGTAGACAGACTTCTGTCCAAAAAGGACAAAACTTGGAAGCAGATAAGTTGACAGCCTAGCTCTGCCAAGACAGGGTAGGTAAGCCCTTCATAATTCCTGCTCTACAATCAATGTCTGTCAGAGAAACGGGGCCAAACGGCTGAAGATTGATGCTGTAATGTATGGAGAGAAAATGGGAACTGTCCATGGAGCCACTGGTATATCATTTCTTAGTTTTGGAAGCTGCAGGCCCTGCACTTCCTATATAATCAGATATATTTATCCCTCTCAGGTCTCTGAGGTGGTTGAAGAATAGATAGCTAGAGTCTCATAGTTAAATTTTGAGTTGTTTAGGAATCAAGAGGGTGTTCTGGATCTAAGAAGATATTTTTAAAATTGTGAGGCAAGTTAGTATTAAAGCTGAGTTAGATAGAGAACTTTAAACACATGTAAATGGTTAGATAGTAGAATGTTAAAGTCAGGAGCCAAATACATATGGACTGGACATTGGGAATGTATGCCAGGCCATATAACTCTTATAATTGTGGCCTATTTATTTCTGTTGTTTTGTATTGTAATTATAGTTATAAGAAAAAGAACCATTTTTTGGACTGAAAGGGAGAGCTGTTGGGGGAAAAAAAGAAATACCTTAAACTAAAAAAAAAAAAAAAAAGAAGGGAAGAGGATGGGAGGGTTGAGGGGGAGGAGGGTGGAAGGGTGGGACTAGAGGGGGGAGTAGGGAGGGGATTGTGATTGAGATGTAACTTGAAGAAATAAAAAATAAATTATTAAAAATAAAAAAAACAAAAAAAACAAAAAAAAGAAATGAATAAATTATGAACTACCAAGTAACAATAATAATAACTTCCTGAATAGAAGAAAATAAGAGAGCAAGAGGGAGACCAAGAGTGAGCAGTGAGGCACAAATAGAAATAGCAAAAGATAATGTGAGACAAACACACACACACACAGAAAGACAGAAACACACACACACGTGCGCACATACACATATACACACACAAGGAGAGAAGATGAAAGGCAGGAGAAAAAAAATAAAGACAATTTTAGGACGTCCCAACTTATCTGTAATTTCATATATGCTTGCAATGAACAAAGTATTCAAGTTTCATGCTATCAATAAATGTTAATGATATCAGATATTTTTTGAGAAACCCTTAGGGTTACCATTGATAAATTTTCATGTAGATGTAAAAACTCATAAATAAAATCAAATTTTAAAATAAAAAAAAAGAGAAAGTCTGCAAGGCTGGATCATCTGGGCCACTCGTCTTCTTTGGTGTCTGATCTGTTTTCTGCTGAGGTATCCGTTGTCTAGTTGTCCCTGGATTCCCTGAATGGATGCTTTAAATCTCCTGGAAAGAAAAGAACAGAGCCCTGCCCTAATCCTAACTCTGGGACAATTACCTTTTTTTTTTGGGGGGGGGGTTCCGGTAATATTTTTCCTGGAGCAAATTTGGTTTTTTGACAATATATAAAGCATTACCTTTCAATCCGGATTAAAGAAGAAATTATTTTGATATTTTGGAGCTAAACAAACCTTTAGTTTATATATTTTGAGATCTCAATGGACAATTTGTTTGAATTGTGGCATGCCTTTTGTAAGTAGCTTTTAAAATTAAATCCTTCCAAATCCTATGTGCCTGTCTCTGCATTCTAAGTTTTGGGATCAAAGACATGTGGTTCCCAACTGATGGGATTAAAGATGTGCTCCTCCGCCCCTAGATCAAAGTTTTTCTCTGTTTAGAGCTTGTTTTCTATCAGGCTGACCTTGAGCCCTGAGATCTGCCTGTTTCTGTCTCTAGTGTGTTGGGATTAAGGGTGTATTCATCTCCAATGATGGGACTAAGGGTGTGCACCATCACCACCCTGTTTCTTGTAACTCTAGAATTTATAAGACAACTAACTCTATAGTGATCCTCCTGTCTCTGCTGATGGTAAAGGCATGGGCTAACACTATGCATTATTTTACCTTAGCTCTAAGTTTTTCAACTCTTGGAGGTTGGTAAAACCAGGTTGAACAGCTGTCACCTTTAATTTATTTACAGTGTTTTAAACCTGTTACCTTCTTTTTTAATGCCAAACCATGGAAATATCCTATACCTATACAAAAAAAAAAAAAAAAACACTTTTAAGCTGCTATCAAGTTTGTGCAATCTCTGCGGCCACCTGCAGTCTAACATTCTAATCTGAAATTATGACCATTTTCCTTTCATGCCAGTAAGGCAATTATACCTTGGGTAAATTATAGTTTGAAAATTTTACATTGTATTTTTATTATATTTTTAAGTTTATTAACTCTTTTCTTTAAAAAGTATTATTTTCTTCTAGAACATAGTTTCCTCCCTCGTCCCCTCCTGGCCCCCCTCTTTCTCTCTCCTTCCCTCCCTCCCTCCCTCCCTCCCTCCTCGTTCCTCTACTTGGTACTCTCCTTCTCCTCAGATGAGTTGGGCCCTCACATATGATATTCCCTCAGATCTTGCATCATGTTAGGGCCAAGAGCTTCCACTTGTACTGGAGCTTGATAACGCACACCATCTACGGTGTGGTCTTCCTCTGACCTGCAGCAGATTCCATGACTCACTGGTGGGTAGAATTTTTCCTAGGATAGATATTCTAGGTTCCTATCTATTTGGGTGTGTGGGTTGTAGGATAGTTATCCTCTGATGTATGGTTAATATCCATTTATAAGGGAATATATATCATGTTTATCTTTCTGGGACTGCGTCAGCTCACTTAGGATGAGCTTTTCTAGTTTCATCCATTTGGTTTCGAATTGCATGATTTCCTTGTTTCTGATAGCTGTGTAGTATTCCATTGTGTAAATGTACCACAGTTTTTTTTATCCATTCTTCAGTTGAAGGACATCTGGGTTGTTTCCAGTTTCTGGCTATTACAAATAAAGCTGCTATGAACATTGTTGAGGCAATGTCCTTGTGGTTTCGTTTCGAATCTTTTGGATATATGCCCAAGAGGGGTATGGCTGGGTCTTGAGGTAGATTTATTCCCAATTTTCTAAGATATCTCCAGATTAATTTCCAAAGTGGTTGTACAAGTTTGCAGCCCCACCAGCAATGGGGGAGTGTTCCCCTTTCTCCACATCCTTGCCAGCATGTGCTATCATTTGAGTTTTTGATCTTAGCCATTCTGACAGGTGTGAGATGGAATCTCAGAGTTGTTTTAAGTTGCATTTCCCTGATGACCAAAGATGTTGAACCTTTCCTCAAATGCCTCTCAGCCTTTAGAGATTCCTCTTCTGTGAATTCTCGGTTTAGCTGTGTACCCCATTTATTGATGGGATTATTTGATTTTTTGGTGTTTAATTTCTTCAATTTTTTATATATTTTGGATATTAACCCTCTGTCGGATGTTGAGTTGGTGAAGATCCTTTCCCAGTCTGTAAGCTGCTGTTTTGTTCTAAGGACAGTGTCCTTTGCCTTACAGAAGCTTTTCAATTTTATAAGGTCCCATTTATTTATTGTTTGTTTTAGTGCCTGAGCTATTGGTGTTCTATTCAGGAAGTTGCTACCAGTGCCAATGATTTCAAGGCTTTTTCCCACTTTCTCTTCTATTAATGTTAGTGTGTCTGGATTTATGTTGAGGTCCTTGATCCCCTTAGACTTTAGTTTTGTACAGGGTGATAAGTATGGATCTATTTGCATTCTTCTACATGTTGACGTCCAGTTAGACCAGCACCATTTATTGAAGATGCTTTCCTTTTTCCATTGTATGTTTTTGGCTTCTTTATCAAAAATTAAGTGACCGTAGGTGTGGGTTTATTTCTGGGACTTCAATTCGATTCCATTGGTCAACTGGTCTATTTCTGTACCAGTACCATGCTGTTTTTATTACTATTGCCCTGTAGTACAGCTTGAAATCCGGGATGGTGATACCTCCAGATGTTCTGTTATTGTACATGATTGATTTAGCTATTCTGGGTCTTTTGTTATTCCATATGAAGTTGAGAATTGTTTTTTGCAGATCTGTAAAAAATTGAGTTGGTATTTGGATAGGAATTGCATTGAATCTGTATAATGCTTTTGGTAAGATTGCCATTTTTATTATGTTGATCCTACCTATCCATGAACAAGGGAGATCTTTCCATATTCTGATATCTTCTTCAATTTATTTCTTCAGGGTCTTGAAGTTCTTATCATACAGGTCTTTCACTAGCTTGGTTAGAGTTACCCCCAGGTATTTTATATTATTTGTGGCTATTGTGAATGGTATTGATTCCCTTATTTCTTTCTCAGCCCATTTATCTTTTGTGTAAAGAGGGGCTACTGATTTTTTTAATTGATTTTTTATCTGGCCACCTTGCTGAAGGAGTTTATCAGCTGTAAAAGTTCTCTGGTGGAATTTTTGGGGTCACTGATGTATACTATCATATCATCTGCAAATACAGATACTTTGACTTCTTCCTTCCCAATTTGTATCCCCTTGATCTCTTTTAGTTGTCTTATTGCTCTAGCTAAAACTTCAAGTACTATGTTGAAGAGATATGGAGAGAGTGGGCAGCCTTGCCTTGTCCCTGATTTTAGAGGAAATGCTTTCAGTTTCTCTCCATTTAGTTTGATGGTGGCTATTGGCTTGCTGTAAATTGCCTTTATTATGTTTAAATATGGTCCTTGTATGCCTGATCTCTCTAAGACTTTTATTATGAAAGGGTGCTGTATTTTGTCAAAACCTTTTTCAGCATCCAAAGAGATGATCATGTGGTTCTTTTCTTAAGCTTGTTTATATGGTGGATTACATTGATGGATTTTCTAATGTTGAACTACCCCTGCATCCCTGGGATGAAGCCTACTTGATCATGGTGTATGATACTTTTGATGTGATCTTGGATCCAGTTTGCAAGTATTTTATTAAGTATCTTTGCATCCATGTTCATAAGGGAAATAGGTCTGAAATTTTCTTTCTCCATTCTGCTAGCCTGTGCCTTTTTATTGGGGAATTGAGTCCATTGATGTTGAGAGACATTAATGACCAGTGATTGTTACTTCCTGCCATCTTGATGTTGGTGGAAATAGTGTGTGAGTGAGCTTCTTTTCTTTTGGTTTTGCTGCAGGCATGCTATTTGCTTCCTGTGCTTTCTTGTGTGTAGTTAACTTCTTTGGGTTGAACTTTTCCTTCCAACATCTTCTGTAGAGCTGGATTTGTGTGTAGATATTGTTTGAATTTAGCTTTGTCATGGAATATCTTGTTTTCTCCATCTATGTTGATTGACGATTTTGCAGGGAATAATAGTCTGGCCTGGCATTTGTGGTTTTTAGGGTATGCAAGACATCTGTCCAGGCCCTTCTGGCTTTTAGAGTCTCTGAAGAAAACTCAGGTGTGATTCTGATAGGTTTGCCATTACATGTTATTTGTCCCTTTTCCCTAGCAGCTTTTAAAATTCTTTCTTTGTTCTGTACATTGAGTGTTTTGATTATTATGTGGCGGGAAGATTTTCTTTTCTGGTCTAATCTTTTTGGAGTTCTGTAAGCTTCTTGTACAGTTATAGGCATCTCTTTTTTTAGATTTGGGAAATTCTCTTCAGTGATTTTGTTGAAGATATTTTCTGGTCCATGGAAGTGGGACTCTTCTCTTTCTTCTATTCCTATTATTCTGAGATTTCGTGTTTTCATTGTGTCCTTGATTTCCTGAAGGTTTTGTGTCAGGACTTTTTTAGATTTGACATTTTCTTTGACAGATGTATCCATTTCTTCAGTTTTATCCTCTGAGCCTGAAATTCTTTCTTCCATCTCTTGTATTCTGTTTGTGATGCTAGTGTCTGTAGTTCTGATTCTTTTCTCAAGGTTTTCCAGTTCTGTGTATGTCTCGGATTGGATTTTCTTCATTGCTTCAACTTCCCTTTTCAGGTCTTCCATTCCTTTAAGCGCTTTATTCATTTCCATCACCTCCTTTGCAGTACTTTGTTGTTGCTCTCTGGGGTATTTTATTTCCTCCCTTAGGCCTTCTATTATTAATATAAGTGTAGGATTAAGGTCATTTTCCTTTGCTTCAATTGTGTTCGGCTGTCCAGAGTTGTCTGTAGCATTATTGCTAGGATCTGGAGACATCCTATTGTTTTTTTTTTTTTTGTTGTTTGTTTTTTTTTTTACCATGTTCTTGCTCTGACTTTTTGTCATCCGTTGGACCCAGGTGTTATCTGTTTGTTTCTTTTGTTACCTGACCTTGGTGCTCAGGAAAATTCCCTGCCCTGGGGGTTGGCTGATCCTGAGATCCTGGTGTTTACCTCCAGATTGGGGGCAGGTTCCTGTAATAGACTGACTGGCTCTAGGAGAGGAGGGTGGCTACCACTCTCCTCGACTGCTTGTGACCCAATTGGACCAATATAGAGGGGATTGGAGTGAGAGGGCTAGCCTCTGAGGACCTGGGAGCTGACAGGCTCCTCAGAAAGGCAGGTAGAGCTGTGGTTGGGTCTGTGTTCTCCTCTCACTGACCCAGTTGTTCTGGCTCCCCAGCTAGGCTGACTATGCAGGCAGGGAGCTCCACCCACAACAGATGCTGGCCTCAGTGCGCCTGTTGCTGACTGCCTCAGATGCTTGAGTGCTAGGGTGAGTGACACACCGCCCCAGTATTTGTGGAGAACATACTGTCGCGGGCTCTGTTTGCAGCAGTCTTGGCTCCTAATTGCTTTGTTGTGACTGGGTTAGGTCTCTGCATCTCCGCTACAGTGCACTCTGTGCCGCCATGTTGGAAACTCCGGAAAAAATAATCTCACTTACCTTTGCTCTTGTGGTGCGGCTGTTTTTCCCTCTTGGGTGTACAGTTCCGAGTGCAGGCTGGATATCAGGCAGACAGGCGGGGCCGCTGGTCTGTGGCTGGAGCCCTGGGCTGGATCTGCTCCTGGGCTAGATCTCCTCTAGCCGGAGCTCCTCTCCAGACTGGTGATGGAGCTGGCTGTCCTCTAAAAATCTGGAATCCAGGGTCATTTTGATCCAACACTAATAGAGTTCCAGACCCCACGTTGCCTTAGTTCTGCTCTGCTATGGTGCAGGCCAGGCGGCCCAATATCAATATTCTATTATCTGTCTATCTCCATGGGTTTAAAGGTCTATTACTAATTCATTTTCCATCCTAACTTGCATTACCAACTTAAAAACATCTTCTTAGACCTAGAACATCCTTTTAATTCCTAAACAACTTAAAATTTAACTGTGAGACTATAACTATCTAGTGTTCAACCACATCAGAGACCTGAGAAGGCTAAATACATCTGAATAAACAGGAAGTGCAGAGCCAGCACCTTCCAAAACTAACAAATGACAGACAACTGGCTGCCTGGATAATCCCCAATTTCTCTCCATACATTAGAGCATCTATCTTCAGCTTCTTGGCCCAGTATCTCTGATAGACATTAGTTATAAAACAAGAATTATGAAGGACTTGTCTACCCTGTCTTGGCAGAGCTAAGCTGGCAACTTCCCTGCTTCCAAGATTTGTGTTTTTTGGAGAACATTTTGTCTACTGTTGAAGCAAGGAATTTTTCTTACTCATTGACAAGCTTGCCACTCATGCAACCATGTCCGAATGGATATATTCGATGCTTATCCTGTACTTGGAGTAGAATAGAGGGTGCTCTCAGGAGCTGACATGTCTCAATATCAAAAAAATCTTAAGTTAAGAAAACGTCTTTGAATGCTATATTCTACAGATTTCTTGAGGTTTTTGAAGACCACCTATCTATCTCCATATATTTGGATAAGCAAATGCTGCTTGTCTCTTAGCAACTTGATTTCTGATTAACATAGAAGACATCTGTGATAAGCTATGCTAGTACCTAACAAAATTACATGTTTGAATGACTATTAGTGTGCATTTCTTAATTATCCTGAAGAGTTTGTGACAGTTGCTATCAAAAGGCCAAAACTTCACTTTGCATTTTTAAACGTTACCTAAGTACAATACCTTAATTTGTTACTTATTTAATTTATATGGGTATTACATTTCCATATGTGTTTATGTATCATGTGTGTCCCTGGAACCTGAAGAGGCCAGAAGAGATTATATATTTTGAGACTGGAGTTATAGACAGTTTTAAGCCACTATGTGGGTGCAGGGAATTGAACAAGAATACCCTTAAAACTGTTAAGATCATCAAAAACAAAGAAAACCTGAGAATGGAAAGACAGGAATAGTGTCTGGAGACTATTCGTCACCTAAATGTGATGTGGTATCATGTATGGCAACCTGGAACACAATGCTAAATTCAAAAATCTGGATAAAGTACAAACATCAGTATGTGTGCATGTACGAATGCTGTCCATTAATTAAGGCACATGTACCATGTCAAATATTAAAAATAGTAGAAGGTTATATGGTGGTTTGAATAGGTATGGCCTCTATAGGCTCATATGCTTGAATGCTTGGTCATAGGGGGTGGCACTTCTAGGAGATGTTAGAGGAAGTATGCCACTGTGTAGGTGGGGCTTCGAGGTCTCAAATGATCAAGGTATACACAGTATAAAACACATCCAGTGTGCTCCTGGGTGCCTTTGCATCAAAATGTAGAACTCTCAGCTCCTCAGGAACCTGCCTGCATGCTGCCCTGCTTCCCACCATGATGATAATGAACTAAACCTCTGAAACTGTAAGCCAGCCCTAGTTAAATGTTTGCTTTTATAAGAGTTGCCTTGGGCATGGTGTCTCTTCACAGCAGTGAAAACACAAACTAAAACAGCTTTGGACAAGATTAATACTGAGTTCTTTGTGACAATTTTGTAATGTTTTTGCATAATGCAAAATTACTCTTAAAACGGCAATAAAATAATAGCACTCATGTTGAAGTAATGAGTTATACTTAACCGAGAAGACTGACCTGTGATTTTTTTAAGAAACTGGCAGTGAGAAAATATAAAGATTGGGCACAATGACTAGATGTCACAACCTAGTATCCCCTTGTAAGGCTGGATTTATTATTTGCCTTTTCAGCAACTTTGAGCAGATCTTTAATGATCACACTATAAATGTGAATTACCTCTGTTTACTCCAGCACTTTAGGACGGCAGCCGTGTGAGTTATTACTCACAGATACTTTAAATTAAACTTTTTATATGTCACACTTCATGCAAAGAGCTGAGTCTGAGTGATGAAATGAGGGATGTTTTGTTAGTAATTATGGTCTATTAAAAATTGATTTACACTCCATTACACGCTTTCAACAAATATAATAGAAACCTCATGGAATGTTGGAACCAAAAGGGACATTTAAGAGATTAGTTCAGCTCCTTAACTTTCTATGAGTTGTCTGAGTGCCGGGAAGTTTGGGTCTTGCCCAAGGTCATAATAAATTTGTGGGATTTGATTGAACAAGCATTTACAATATTTCAAGAACTGGGATGGGTCCTAGACATGTAACGATGAGTAAAATTTTACCCTTTTACAAAGGGAGATGGGAGCAAGAAGAGGAAAGGAACAGATGACGGCAATGCAATTAACTAGAAAACTGAGTACAGGGTACCATGGAAATTAAGATACAGATAGGTCACATGATCCACCTTCGACATCACCAGATCCTGTGGAAAGGGGAAGGAACTTAGACACTTCAAAACACAAGGGATAGGTACATATTCCAAGCAAAGCTGATCACACAGGTCAAAGGTGGAAGAGGTAAAGTACTAATGTATTCTCTAGGAAGCTCCTGCTCTTTGCTATTACTATAGAATGGTGTAGGTAGGGAGAAGGGATATATTAACTTGAAAATTGTGTATTTCTACAGAGGGATGACTGTATACCTTTTAGCATCCTGAATGGTCGTTCTTTAATTTTGAAATTCTATCAGAGAAATCAACATAGTAGTCAAGAGGTGGATGCTAAGGTGGTAGATAAGATGAATGGTGGTAAACATGGAGGAGAGGAAGTTAATTCAAGAAGTATGTAAGAAAAACAATAATTAATTGGATGTCGGATAAGTGGGACAGGAACAAGAATGCACTGGGCAAACAGTTCCATGGAATTTCAGATATCTAGCAGTGAATATTAGCCCTGGGCTCCATTTACTCAGTTTATAATCTCTACCCTATCCTATGGCTCTGACTGCCAGCAAGTGAAACAGTGTTTGACACCAACAAAGTCCTCATGGCTATCCTCTCTTATCTTGTGACCAAAAGCACCTTCTGGACCTATTAAACACATATTATTAAGAAAGATCATTGGCGTGATTGAGCTGAGTCAAGTTGCTTCTAGTGCATTTTTCATTACTTCTTGACTCCACAGAACTCGCCCTACATTTTAAATGTGCCCTCTAAAGTACACTACCTCAGAACTGTGCCCCAGCACAGGTTCTCACAACTGGAAAATTTTGTTGCCTGTGGAAGAGGGCATATTAGTGATCATTGTGACTATAGTGGACAGTGTCAATACACTGAAAGTTCTAAGAAAGTAGATCTTAAATTTCACCACACATGCAAATAAACTTGTTTGTGGCCATTGTTTGTACGATGTCCTCATATACCAGATATCACACTGCGCATTACAAATACATATAATTTACATGTATTAGTTGTACCTCTGCAAAACTGGAAATCATTTTTGCAAAAACAAGGATCAGCACAATCTTTGAAAAAAATCTACCAGAAAACTTAAAAAGAGGACTCAGCACAAAACATAGAGATCTAGAAAGTTTTCAGATCACAAGATCTGTGTGATCAATAAAGAGCATATCAAGGAGGCTGTATTAAAATATCTATTAAATCTAACACTAGAGAAGCCATAGGTGACTCTAGTGAGGGTTATTTTAGTAGTAACTGTCCCCAGTTGCACCGAAGGCAATTGCGGTATACATTAGTGATAGAGACTGCTTATTTAGACTATCCTTTGAAGGTTTGGTGGAAATTTGAAGAGCGAAGCAAGAAAATATCTAGAGGGAGAGTAAAGGGCTACTAATTTGCTATCCTACCCAGATGAGTTGCTTAGCACATTGGTAGGCTACAGGGAAAACTACTGGGTGGAAAGCTGATATTGATGAGAGGGCAGAGTGGACAGAGTCTGGGAAAAGATACAAAAGTGACTGAGATCAGAGGCCTGTGCAAGCTGGGTTGGCCTCCAACAGGTGGAGAAATATTTTTTACAAACAAGAAAGAGCTACAGCCCTCATAAATGAATGTGATAGCAAGTTTTGTGGCCAGTTACTTGAATGTGTAGATAGACAGATAGACAGACAGACAGACAGACCGACAGACAGTGGATCTGCATTTTCTACAGAGTAATAGAACTTTGAGGTGTTGACAGAGATCTTACAGCCTTTGATTGATATTAGTTTAGCTGTTTGTACTTTATTCTAGTAGGAAGGAAGGTAATCTGAGAATGAATGACTTATGCCGCTAGTTGAGTAGAATCTAGATGGAGACTAAGTGAAGCAGGGATGTGAATTAAGAAGCCCAAATCAAACAGACCAAATGACTGGGTGAGTCTTAATTTGAGGTAGCAATATTCTCAGGCTTGAGTGATTTTTTTCTTTCCCAGTTGTGACTTTCTACTTAAACCTTTGTAAGCAGTTATTTGGTACAAACTACAAATATCACCTCAATCCCAATAGACTGGTGTTTGTATGGCTTAAATGTACAGGTTAAATAGCTTCTACAAGATTGTTCTACTGGCTAAAAGGCAAAGCACATGTCTGACCAACTCTAAAATACACGTTGTTCATACTGTGGTAATTTGAAAAGGAATGGCCCCCATTGACTCAAGTGTGTGAATACTTGGTCCATAGGCAGTGGCACTATTAGGAGGTGATGTGGCCTTTTTTAGAAGTATGTCACTGGGGGGATCCAAGATGGCGGCGGCAAGCGCTGACATGTTTTGATTTCGGGGTTAAAAGTCACAAGGCGGCAAGTGTTACAGGACACTGTACAAAGGGCACGACCCCTTCTAAATCTCACCCAGATACCCAGGGACCATGGAGGATCCCTGGGCAGGATGCTCCTTCCCACTAGCGGACACACAAGGAAGCTGCTGGACCCGGGAATCGGGATCACACATCCCGCCACCAGGAGAGACTCCCAGTAAGTTCCAACCTAATACCCAGCGGGCAGATTCAGATCCCACGCAGAGATAATCCCCACCCTGCTGGGCACCCCCAGGTCTTGTACAGATGATCAAACTATGTGGCGAAAGGTTGCGACCCTTGGAAGTGAGCTCAGCTTGGCTACAAAGTGCCTTCAGACCGCAGTCTGAGATGAAACTGGCCAGTGTACAAGCCGCGGGAGCAGCAAGGCTATTGGAGCTGAACGGCAGATTTACGTGCTACAGGAAACAACCCTAGGCAAACTGCGAGATATCTGAAACTATCGTATATCAGACTTTTGTACCAGGACTGGCCCTTCCTGTGGGGAACCAGAGCTTACTTATACACAGCCCCACCACCTGGATTAATTAGGTCTCCACCTGGGAGGTGGGGCTGAATGACTCACCTTATAGGAGTGGAGTAAGGCAACTCAAATCCTATACCAAAGCTCCCCCTTTGGACCCAAGTCTAGAAGACAGCAAAAAAAAATCCACATGGACAGAGGCCCCAGACAAAAAAAAAAAACGCGAAATGACTCCCAACAAAAGAAAGCAACACTATTCCTATTCCGTCCAGCCCAAACCACCTCACCACAACTGAAACACATGAAAACGATGACAATTCTACATTATGGAAAGTGATAGAGTCCCTTCAAGAAGAACTTAAAACTATGAAGGAATTCAAAGAAGCCACAATTTTACAAGTCAAAACAATGAATAACACCATTAAAGAGCTCCAAGCCAAGGTGACTCAGCTTGAACAGGAAAAGGACAAAACAATGAAAGATTTCCAGGCAAAAACAAGCAAACTGGAGAAGGAAATGTACAAAATGAACAATACCATTCAAGACATGAAAATAGAAATGGAAACAATAAAGAAAACACAGTCAGAGTTAAAAGAGGAAATGGAGAATCAAGAGAAGAGAACAGGAACTATGGATGTGTGTATCAAAAATAGGATGCAAGAGATGGAAGACAGGATCTAAGGCATGGAAAATTCGATGGAAGAAATCAGTACAACATCCAAAGAAAATGAGAAAGATAAAAAAATCTCTCACCCACAACATCCAAGAAATCAAGGACTCAATGAAAAGACAGAACCTAAGAATTAAAGGCATAGAGGAAAGAGAAGACTCCCGACTCAATGGTCCAGGAAATATCTTCAACAAAATCATAGCAGAAAACTTCCCAAACCTAAAGAAAGAGATGCCAGTAAAAATCCAAGAGGTTTACAGAACACCGAACAGATTAGATCAGAAAAGAAACACCTCTCGCCACATAATAATAGAAACTCCAAATGTAGAGAAGAAAGGATATTAAAAGCTGTAAGAGAAAAAGGCCAAGTCACATACAATGGCAGACACATCAGAATCACACCTAACTTCTCCTCAGAAATTTTAAAAGCTAGAAGGGCCTGGACAGATGTCCTACAAGCCCTGAGAAAAACATAGGTGCCCAGCCAGACTACTATACCCAGCAAAATTCTCTATCAACATAGATGGAGAAAACAAGATATTCCATGACAAAATCTAATTCAAACAGTATCTCCTCACAATCCCAGCCCTACAGAAGATCCTAGAAGGAAAATTCCAACACAGAGAAGATAACTACACCCAAGAAAACAGAGGAAATAGAAACCTCCACAGCAACTAAATAAAAAGAAACACAAGACAGCCAGCTATACCAAAATAATGGGAAATAACAACCCCTGGTCACTAATATCCATCAACATCAATGGACTCAACTCGCCATTAAAAAAACACAGACTTACAGACTGGATCCCTAAACAAGACCCATTTTTTGCTGTATACAAGAAACACACCTCACTATTGAAGATAAACACTATCTCAGAGTAAAAAGCTGGGAAAAGGTTTTCCAAGCAAATGTACCCAGGAAACAAGCTGGAGTAGTCACCCTAATATCAAACAAAATAGACTTCCAATTGAAGTTAATAAAAAAAGACAGAGAAGGGCATTACATACGCATTAAAGGAAATATCCCCCAAAAGGTCATCTCAATATTGAACATCTATGCCCCAAATACAAAGGCACCTACATTTATAACAGAAACGCTTCTAAAACTTAAATCGCACATCGATCCAAACACTTTAATTGTGGGAGACTTCAACACCCCACTCATAACTATGGACAGATCATCAAGACAGAAGCCAAACAGAGAAATAATGAGTCTAACAGAGATCATGAACCAAATGGACCTAACAGATATCTACAGAACGTTTCACCCAAACACAAAAGAATACACCTTCTTCTCAGCACCTCATGGAACCTTCTCCAAAATCGACCATATAGTTGGACACAAAGATAGCCTCAACAGACACAAGAAAATTGAAATAAGCCCTTGTATCTTATCAGACCACCATGGAATAAAGCTGGACTTCAATAGCAAAATAATCAACAGAAAGTCTACACTCACATGGAAATTGAACAACTCTTACTAAAGGACCACTGGGTCAGGGAAGAAATAAAGAAGGAAATCAAAGACTTCTTAAAATCCAATGAAAATGAAGGCACAACATACCCAAACCAATAGGACACAGTGAAAGCTGTGCTACGAGGAAAGTTCATAGCACTAAGTGCCTTCAAAAAGAAAATTGTGACAGCTCATATTAGCGAATTAACAGCTAAACTGGGTGAACTGGAAAAAAAGAAGCAAACACTCCCAAGAGGAGCAGAAGGCAGGAGATCATCAAACTTAGGGCTGAAATCAACAACTTAGAAACAAAAAGAACTATACAAAGAATCAATGAAACCAAGAGTTGGTTCTTCAAGAAAGTCAACAAAATAGACAGACCCTTAGCCAAATTAACTAAAAGATAGAGGGAGAAAACACAAATCAACAAAATCAGAAATGAAAAGGGTAAAATAACAACAGACATTGAGGAAATCCAGAGAATATTTGGATCCTACTTTAAAAATCTATGCTCCACCAAATTTGAAAAGTTAAGTAAAATGGACAATTTTCTTGATAGATTCCACCTACCGAAGCTAAATCAAGATCAGATAAACAGATTAAACAGTCCTATAACCCCTAAGGAAATAGAAACAGTCATTAAAAATCTCCCAACCAAAAAAAAGCCCAGGGCCAGATGGCTTTAGCACGGAATTCTACCAGACCTTCAAAGAGGAGCTAACACCAATAATTTTCAAACTCTTTCACAAAACAGAATCTGAAAAAACATTGACAAACTCATTCTATGAGGCCACAATCACCCTGATTCCTAAACCACACAGACCCAACAAAGAAATAGAACTTCAGACCAATCTCCCTCATGAACATAGATGCAAAAATACTTAATAAAATACTAGCAAACCGAATTCAAGAACACATCAAAAGTATCATACACCATGATCAAGTAGGCTTCATCCCAGGAATGCAGGGATGGTTCAACATATGAAAGTCTATTAAAGTCATTCACCATATAAACAAGATGAAAGAAAAAAAAACCACATGATAATCTCGCTAGATGCAGAAAAAGCATTTGACAAAATCCAACATACCTTCATGCTAAAAGTTCTGGAGAGAACGGGCATACAAGGACCATACCTAGAAATAATAAAGGCAATATACAGCAGGCCAGTTGCCAACATCAAATTAAATGGAGAGAAACTTGAAGCATTTCCTCTAAACTCAGGGACAAGACAGGATATCTACTTTCACCATATCTCTTCAATATAGTACTTGAAGTTCTTGCTAAAGCAATAAGACAACTAAAGGAGATCAAGGGGATAAACATCGAAAATGAAGAAGTCAAATTATCCCTATTTGCAGATGTTATGATAGTATACATAAGCGACCTCAAAAATTCCACCAGAGAACTCTTATAGCTGATAAACACCTTCAGCAAAATGGCTGGATACAAAATTAATTCAAAAACATCAGAAGCCCTTCTTTATACAACAAACAAATGGGCTGAGAAAGAAATAAGGGAAACAACCCCCTTCACAATAGCCACAAACAACATAAAATACCTGGGGGTAACTCTAACCAAGCAAGCATAGGACCTGTACATCAAGAACTTCAAGCCCTTGAAGAAAGAAATGGAAGAGGCCTTTAGAAGATGGAAAGATCTCCCATGCTCATGGATAGGTAGGATCAACATAATAAAAATGGCCATCCTACCAAAAGCAATATATAGATTCAGTGCAATTCCTATCAAAATACTAACACAATTTTTTATACACTTGGAAAGAGCTATTCTCAATTTCATATGGAACAACAAAAAGCCCAGAATAGCTAAATCAATCCTGTACAATAAAAAAACATCCACAGGTATCACCATCCCAGATTTCAAACTGTACTACAGAGCAATAGTTGTAAAAACAGCATGGTATTGGTATAGAAACAGACCAGTAGATCAATGGAATCGAATTGGACATCCAGAAATAGACCCACACACTTATGGCCACCTATTTTTTGACAAAGAAGCCAAAACAGCCCTATGGAAGGACAGCATCTTCAACAAATGGTGCTGGTCCAACTGGATGTTCACTGGTAAAAGAATGAAATTAGAACCATTCTTAACACCTTGTACAAAACTTAAAAGTCCAAGTGGATCAAAGACCTTAACATAAGACCTGTCACACTAAATCTACTAGAAGAAAAATTGGGAGAAACCCTGGAACTAATTGGCACAGGTGACAACTTCCTGAACAGAACACCAACAGCTCAGGACTTGAGATCAACAATCAATAAATGGGACCTCATGAAACTGAAAAGCTTCTGTAAGGCAAAAGACACTGTCATTCAAACAAAACAGCAGTCTACAGACTGGGAGAGAATCTTCACCAACCCCACATCTGACAGAGGGCTAATATCCAAAATCTACAAAGAACTCAAGAAATTAAATGCCAAGAAACCAAATAATCCGATCAAAAAATGGGGGACAGAGCTAAATAGTGAATTCACAAAGGAGGAATCCCTAATGGCTGAGAGACACTTGAAGAAATGCTCAACATCCTTAATCATCAGAGAAATGCAACTCAAGATGACTCTGAGATTCCATCTCACACCTCTCAGAATGGCTAAGATCAAAAGCTCAAATGACAGCACATGCTGGCGAGGGTGTGGAGAAAGGGGTACCCTACTCCATTGCTGGTGGGAATGCCGGCTTGTGCAACCACTATGGAGGTCAGTCTGGCGATACCTTAGAAAACTTGGAATAGCTTTGCCTCAGGACTCAGCCATACTACTTCTGGGTGTACACCCAAATGCCTCTTCACGGAATCATAAGGAAGTTTCCTCATCTATGTTTATAGCAGCCTTATTTGTAATAGCTAGAAACTGGAAACAACCCAGATGTCCCTCAACTGAAGAATGGGTTAAAAAACTGTGGTACATCTACACAATGGAATACTATTCAGCTACCAGGAACAATGAAATTATGCAATTTGCAGCCAAATGGATGGAACTAGAAAAGCTCATCCTGAGTGAGCTAACTCAAGACTCAGATGGACGCATATGGCATCTATTCACTTATAGCAGGATTTTAGCTATATAGTAGAAGGTATCAATACTACAACTAACACACCAAAGGGAACTTGGACATAGACTTTTTATTTTTAATTTTAATTTTTTATTTATTTTTTATACTTTTTCCTATTTTTTAGTCTTTTTTATCTATTTGTCTGCTTATTGGTTTGCTTGTTTAGTAGTTCTCTCTCCCGGTCAATGAGACACTTTTCACTGATTGTACTGCTTCGTAGACCCCCAATGAATGAGGAGGCTCTTGGCCCTCATACGACCTCTCAACTGAGATGAGGGACTGTTATATAAGGACACCCCACCCCGCAGAAATGGGATGGAAGGGTTAGGAGGTAAAGAAAAAAAAAAAAAAGAAATGTGATGTTTTGGCCTTTTACTACTAATTGTCATAAACTGTTTAGGATAATTAAGAAATGCAAACTAATGGTTATGCAAGCCGGTCATTCTGTTAGGTACTATGACAGCCTATTATAGTTACTTGCTAAGCTAATCAGAAATATACCTGCTAAGAGACAAGCAACATCTGCTTACCCTAATATAAGAGATAGATAGGGCCTCTTCAAAAACCTCAAGAGATCTGCAGAATATGACATTCAAAGATATTTTCATAACTTTAGATTTTTTTATATCAAGAAATATCAACTCCTGACAGTACCCCCTATTCTCCTCCAAGTAGAAAATGAGCATCGAAGAATCTCCAGTGGGAGAAGATTGAATTAGTTGCAAGCCTATCTCTTGGTAGGAAAAGCCCCTTGCTCCAACTGTAGACAGAATGCTGTCCAAAAAGGACAAAACCTGGAAGCAGGTAAGTCGACAACCTAGCTCTGCCAAGACAGGGTAGGTAAGTCCTTCATAACCCCTGCTCTACAATCAATATCTGTCAGAGAAACAGATATTGAGTTGTTTAGGAGTCAAGAGAATGTTATAGATCTAAGAAGATACTTTTAAAGTTGTGTTGCAAGTTAGTATGAATGTTGAGTCAGATATAGAACTTTAAACTCATGGAGACGGTTAGATAGTAGAATGTTAAAGTCAGGTACCAAATACATATGGACTGGACATTGGGAATGTATGCTAAGCCATATAACCCTCATACCTGTGGCCTAATTACCTCTGTTGTTTTGTATTGTATTTATTATTATAAGAGAAAGAGCCATTTGTTGGACTGAAAGGGGAAGCTGTAGGGGGAAATAAGACATACCTTAAACTTAAAAGAAAAAAAAGGGAAGAGGATGGGGGATGAGGGTGGGAGGGTGGGACTGGAGCGGGGAATAGGGAGGGGACTCTGATTGGATGTAACTTGAAGAAATAAAAAATAAAGGAAAGAAAAGGAAATGCAAAAAAAATTATGTCACTGTGAGGGTAGGCTTGAGGTCTTATATGCTGAAGCTAGGCCTAGTGTGGCAGTCTCTGTCTGCTGCCCTTGGATCAAGAAGTAGAACTCTCAGTTCCTTCTCTTGCACCATATCTGCCTGCATGGTCATGTTTCTTGCCACGGTGATAATGGCCTAAGCCTGTGAACTTTAAGCTAGCCCCAGTTAAATATTTTCCTTGATAAGAATTGTCATGGTTGTGGTGTCTCTTCACAGCAATGAAACCATAACTAAGTCAAATACACAGTGTTATATTTCTTTGGGTTTTTTGTTTGTTTGTTTGTTTATTTTGTTCTATTTTTCTCCTCAAGGAACTGGAGGGTTAAGAATTGCTAAGACAGTTTCCCTACCTTCTAATGCAACTCTAATGGAACTTCTCATGAAACCAAGGCAGACATGACAGTGAAGGATTAGCATGCTAAAAAGCAGAACAGTGGAGTTCCTCACTGTTTCAAAGGCTTTGGGACCCTTCTCATTTATCTGACAGCTCAGCACTGAACACCACTCAGTTGATATCCACCAGATGAACAGCAGTCAGACAATTTCAGCATTGGGAAGTGTATGTGTAAGGACCAAGAGGCTTAAGAGGCAAAGATTTTTGGACCAGTGCATTTGAGGCACAGTAACAGTGGGATGAAGCTGGCAGGCTGTGGAATCAGAAGATTAAGATGCATTCTATCTACTGAGTGTTTTCTTTATCTAATAATCAGCTGGAGGAGTGTAAGTTCTCAAAGGAGAGAATGACATCAGAATTGAGTTTTTGAAATATGACCCTGTCAGTAATTAGCAGAATACATTTCAGAACAAGGAACCTCATAATTATAATTTGTCACTCTTAGTCTGGTGACATACAAGTAATTTTCATAGATTCAGCAATTTAATCACAGAAATCTTATGAAGGAAGTATAATTTTGATAAACAACCTTGGGCTTTGGACTTTGCCTTCCACCTTGTAGGAGACAAGATAACCTTTTCATTTGCCACTGCATATTCTATAGGCTAGATGGCCCATCTTCCAGGATTCTCCTGTATCTGCCTCATATCTTGCCATAGGACTGCTAAGGATACCAACACATGCTTGTTCCTGTACTGTCTTGGGATTCAAATTCAGCTCCCTATGCTTGCACAACAAGTATTTTACTGACTGAGTAGTTTCGCCAGATCTAATTTATTAGTTCTTTTAGGATACAAACTTTGTATAGATTTGTTGCAGGCACCTTGTACATATATAAATTCAAGCCATTTTCTATTTAGAGTATATTCACATGACTTATAATTACACACAAAGAAATACATAGCATCTGAGATAAAGATAATGCATTGATGATGATTTGACAAGTCTATGTTTCTCTCTCTATTCCCTTCTTCTGTCCTTTGCCTGCTACATAAATCTTATTTGAATTCCCCAGGGGATATCTTGCTTTCACCTGCATATTGATATTGCTATCTACAATTTCAATCTTTTGAGTAAGTTTATTTTTTGTATTATAACCTTTAACCACCCAGCCTGGAAATAACACTAATCTAAGGCTTGCTTTGCAACCATATAATTTTATACTTGCAATAGGTATGAAAACAGTGCTCAAGCCTGTATCAGGCTTCTCTTTTGCACTGACCCCTGGATTGGCAGAGTCTTTCAAGATTGGAAATAATAGAAGTTGTTTGTAGAGGATGTTAATAAACTGTATAAGCAATCCAACACAAGTCTGCACATCTTCTTTGAACCCCTAAATTGTCACAAATGCAGAACTACAGAATTCCAGACTTAGCCAATTGCAATTAAGATGAAAACGCAGAAGTAAAAATTATTTTAATTTCAAGGAAAGTAGTGACATGGATTAAAGTCAATGGTGTGTGTGTGTGTGTGTGTGTGTGTGTGTGTGTGTGTGTGTGTGTGCGCGCCCTCTATTGTATAGAGAGTGGAGATAGGGAGATAGAGGTGTCT
>CAJQZJ010032473.1:16184641-16228230 GCA_907164525.1 Lophiomys imhausi
CACACACACACACACACACACACACACACACACACACACACACACACGCAGAGGTGAGGAATATACACACCTCATAAAAATAAATTTAAAACATGACAAACACCACTGTAGGTCATTTACACTATTAAAATCCTATATTTAAGCCTCTGTGAAATGAGACTGTATAGAGTGGCAATGTTGTAGTACAGCATCACACTAGAAAAAAAAAAACTTGTTTTACTAAACTGAAGTATGCAAGACGTAGTCAAAAAAAAAAAAATGCCCAGTTACCTGGCAATGGGATGTGCCTTGGCCTGTTCTGTGTACATGTGATCCCATGTGGCTTATTATAGAAAACAAGAGAGGCTTATTCGACCCCAAATGTCCTAGGTATGTGTTTATTGCCAGATGAAGAAACTGTGGACAGAAACTAGAGGTTATCACGGTGTTGAAAGAAGAGTGGAGAATTAGCTGTATCAACGCTTCTCACTGTCACTTGGTTACACTAAAACGTTCTGAATAAACAGCTGCGGGGGAGAAAGGTGTTTTCCTTTCCTGAGTTCATCTGTCTCTGCACTGTTGTCTAGGCGTCTTTTCAATATCCCTCGTTGAATTGGCTGCTTTGGGTTGGAAGTTTCTTCTACTTATCTGTGGGGGGGAATGCTTTTCTTGCTAGTGCCTGGTAGTTTTGCTAAGATGACAAGGCTTGTGTGGGTTTACACAGAGCACAATACACTGCATAGCTCACACAGAACTGAAGTATATCCTAGATCACCTGGGGGGATGGGGAGCAAATGCACAGTTAGGTGCTGTGTCCCTCTCTTGCTGCCATAGCTCCTGTGCTGAATTCATTCTCTCATCCTCCCCAAGTCTGGCAAAGGTTGTGGGCACACACTCAACAGTGTTTTCTGACGGATGTTTTTCCTCTAAAGTAGAGCAGACATGTTCTCAGAGGGAAGAAAGGGGAGTGCAACCTGGCCTGATAATTTTGAATCTGATGAGCAATGAGTTGCAAAGGGAGAGAGAGCAAAAATAAAGATGTTTGAATGAAAGATGTAAGAGAGGCCCAGTTACAAAACACTAACAGTAAGAAAACATTTTATCGTAGAAATGGTTATTGTATTAGTTAAGGTTGCATTCACAGCAGATAATGAGAAATTGGACTAAGAGTGGTCTTATACTTCAGAACTTATTTTCATGTAAGAAGAAATCTGGAGGAATTCAAGCCCCCTGTAACATCGGGATTGCAGCTCTGCCTGGCCCATCATCAGTAGTGTAACGTCCTCATATATTTTCCCTCATTGATGCAATATAGCATCTTCTGCCTCAAACTCTATCCCACTTACATGGCAAAGGGACTAAGGAGCTCATAGCAAAGCTTCATTCTTTCCCCCCCTTTTACTTTTCATTATTTTTTTCATTGATTTACTTACTTATTCATTTTACATCCTGATCTCAAAGCCCCTCCCACCTCTACTCCCATTCCAGCTTCATCGTTTTATAAGAAAATATTTTCTTTCAGAAGTTTCTGCATGTGAGTCATATTGGAGTTCTCTGTGTTTCCCTCCTCCAAGGTAGAGGCTGGCTCAGAAGATAAAAGAGTGGTGCTAATAGATTTTTGAATTAATCACAATAGGTTCATTTTATCATGCAATCAAAGACAAACAATAAATGGGAACACAAACACACAGCTAAGTAACAGAATGATTAAAAGCTGTTTAAGTGGTAAACAACACCAACCAACAAAGGTAAAGAAAATCATATGTGAAAAAAAGAAGGTCAACTTCACAAGACAGAGTGGAATAGTAACCACTAAAGACAGGAAAAGCAAGTTGGGATGGTCCAGAAAGACATTGAGTAATAGGTACCAAAAAGGCAGAGGCTAGGAATCACTCCTGGTTCTTCATCTATTTAGTTCAGCTCAAGATGGATTACAAGAATGATTGTATTAGTTAAGGGTACCTTCCAGCACACAAAGTTTGTACTTGTGTTGAATTCCCATAATGCATCCCATAACGATGAGCAAGGTAAATAATAATAATAAAAATAATGACCACAAAGGCATTGATTAATACCAAAACACTATAGGCTTTCCCTGCTTCATTCTATATCTTGTAAAACTGTTATGCTATTACATTAGCAGACAACATATCACTTAAGACTATTATATTTAATATAGGCAGTATTGGCTCCCCAGGGCAATGAAAATGGAGAGACTCACCTGAGTGTCCTTGACATATGACTGTGCTCCCTGGTATGGTGCAAAGGGTCAGGAAGAAAGACTTGTAATGTCATGTTGCTGAGGTAGTGTCTGAAAACACTTCCTGACTGTTGGCAAAGAATAGGAACATGCAGAAATTGTTTTCCTCACCTGCTGTTCTTTTGCATCTTTAAGTTCAAGAATAAACATCACTCTTCCTAAAAGCCTGTTTGTATTGCATGTACCTCCACTGTCTTAGGAGAGTTTCCCTTCTTGTGTACACACATCACAGCTGATGTGTGCCTTTTTCAAAGCATTTACTACCTCAGCAGTTACCAAGATCTTAATCCCTGCTGTAAACCTGAGTTTAGAGCAGTTCAACCTCTGCCTTCTATAGCAATGTAGCCAAGAGAAATAGAATGTGTGTCCTATGGGTAATTTTTAGTTTTCTATTTTTAAAAGTGGCACAAAAGAATGGCTGGAGCATGGCTCGGTTGAGAAAGTGCTTTCCATGCAAGAATAAGGACTTGAATTCAGATCTCTAACATCCAGGCCAAAATAGAAACAGCCAGATGTAGTGGTGCATCTCTAGCCCTAACACAGGAAAGCCGGAAACATAAGCATCCCTGGTGTTCACTGGTCAACACTTTATCAAATTAATGAGTTCCAGATCCAAACAGACAGATTCTCAAAATGTAGGCAAAAAGGTGATTGAAGAAGATATCAGACATCAATAGCTGATCTTCATATTTGTCATTATGCACACATACTCCCCCCCCCACACATCCATATACAAACAAACAACACTCCTCCAACACACAGCTCCCCCACCCCCTCCCACATACACTAGTGGCAAAAAGAAGGTAGGTGTGATGGTTCATACCTATAATCTCTGTACTTGGGAGGCTGAGCTAAGAGAGCTGCTACTTCAAATCCAGCCTGAACAGAGTGCTCAGCAAAAGTGGATCTCAAAAATCAAAATAAGATTTGAAACAGAGCAAAATGGGAAAATTCTAAAATCACACTTAATGTTTTTAATACACTATCCCCAAAACGTTATCATTCTTGAAATCATTGTTATTGCATTCACAATTATTAATAATATATCTTACATTATCTTTATTGTGAGTCTTTATAACTTCTTTGTAAAATTTACACATTTGGTTTGGTTCAGCACGTCTGAAGTGGTCAATAATTGCATGTGATGAATGTCCACCCTCTTAGAAGGCTTACAGACATGTTGATTATTCCTAATACATGTAAGATACAGAGTTCTGTGACATGAGGTCCTGAAGATACTGCTTTATATGAGGAGAGACAGGTCTCCAGTAGAGAGGAAACCTTAGTCTCAGTGATTTTATCCTTGCCTATATACTATAGAGTTCAGCCACTTAGGTATAGATGAATTTGATTCATTTGGAGGTGAGGCTGAGGAGATGACCAATGGTTAATGGTATTGATTTCTCTTGCAGAGGACCTGTGAAAAGTTGCCAGAACCCACTTAGCAACTGATCTCTAGTTCGAGGGGATCCAGTACTCTGTTCTAATTTCCATGGGTACCAGGCACACCCATGGTGCAAAGACATATACACAGACAAAATATAAACATAAATAAATCTTTTTAAGAAGTCCTACAGTTGATATAATCCAGGATCCTAACTCCTGCTGGTGTAATTCTCTGTGTAAAGTAGAAATTTCCATTTCATCTGTGTTGACTCATGCCATGAGGATTATGAATTTGATACATCTCTATAGACAGAGCTTTGATTTTTTTCTGATGTATGATAAGCCCTGACCTTCCATGATCCTTTTTGTTTTGTAGAAACAAAAGTTGAGACTAATTTCTCACATTTTTAAATACATGAAAGAAAAAGAATGTAAGTTTGTGACAGATAAAAATGAACTAAATTACAATGTCATTGTCCCACAAATGCCTTAATGTATTCATTTAAGTATGGTCTATAGATGCTTTTGTACCTCAATAGAACAACAGAGTTGTTGTAACCCCCCACAATATGTCCCTCTAAGCCCAAGCTGTTGTCTTCTCTGGCCTGCCTCTGAGCTGTTTGCCAACCTTGTGTTCTGTTTGTCAGTTGAGCGTTAGAGAATTACAGTATCCATACCCCACACTGAAGTAATTGTAAGCCTTAGCAAAGACTTAAATATGGGTATTAATAACAAGAAGACTCTAGTACTGTGGCCAATCTATAGAGACAAAAGTAAGCAGAGCTTGTATGGGATGCATTCACCAGGGCCTGATGGAGGGAAGAGAGTAACCAGAGCCTTCATCCTTAAGCTGAACCTGCCGGCACAGGGGCCAGGCATCAGCCTGCCAAGGCTTGTTCTTCTGAGTCAGCTCAGCCCTTGCTATGTTTACCTCTGTGACCTTGGTCTTCCTATACTTCCAAAGTTAGCCAACTCTTCTGCCAGTTGACACATTCTTCCTTTGCACTCACCAGTTAATCCTAGCTTATCAGCCTGGGGGCCATTTTGAACAGCTCCAACATGATTTTTTTTTTTTTCTGAGTCACTGCTGTTTTTAGCCTTTCTTAAGACTGCTCTGATTTTCCTTTCTTTCTTCTTTGTTTTCCATTTGCCTCCAAATATGTCTGGCTTGTTCTGCAGCCTCTGCTGTAGAAAATCTAGTCTTTGTTTTCCTTGGTTATCTCTGAGTCTCCAGCTTGTCATACACTAATCCATTTGCATGTTTGAAGGATGGGCTCACTGGAAATTGAATAAAAGTGGGTGAACATGAAAGAAAAGCACGAAGGAGTTTTTGTGTGAAATTCTCCTCCTCCCTCTGTCTAGGGAAGATTTTCATATCCCTAACTGGTTATGACTTTATAACTATAAATATTTTTTATTTTACTTATTAAATTATACTGCTAAAAATATATGAGTAAAGATTACTTGGTAAATTATTTTATTTTTATATACATCATGAAGTACCTATTCTAAAAGAGTTCTAGAAAATAAAATTTTATAACTGATTTTTCTCTATAATAGAAGTGCCACATAAACTTATTGATTTGGTGGGTCCTAACTTTTTTTGGTAAAAAACTGCAATTCATTCTTTCTTCAGTTTTTTTTAAGTTTTGTGATAGGAAATTGCTTTATGTTAGTGCAGTTTTTAAAATCTATGTGCTTATAAAAAGCATGAACTGTCTTATGTTTTTTTCTATATGTTGGTTCCAGGATAGTCATAGGTATAAAAACTTTTTTTTTCAACATTTACTTATTTATTCAAGTTACATCTTGAACACAGACCCTCTCTCTGCCCCTCCAGGTCCCAACCTCCCACCCTCTTCCCCCTCTCCCTCCTCTCCTTCTCCTCAGATAAGGGGAACCTCCTACATACCAACCCCGTGAGTTGATCAGTGACATGAGGGCTAAGAGTTTCTTTCCTCTTGTTCTGGGGCCCGACATGACAGCCCAGGTGTTCCACTAACAGGCAAGAGAGTCCATGACAGAGACCCTTTAGCTTCACATTAGTATTATCTAAGGATATAAGCAGCTGATGCCAAGCTTTTCTCCAGGACATAGTTTCTGAACATGGAGCCAAGGCATTATCCGTTTGGGTCCACTGGAGAATACCAACTCCTTCCTGGATGTCTGGAAGTCACTTGTCTCTCTGGCCCTTTGTTTTCAGCATCTGTAGTAAATTAATCTGGCAGTGACAGAACTGGTCCTAGTCTCCTAAGATGACCTGGCTCTAGAACCCAGTTTGCTATACTTGGGCCAATGTTCCAGGCTAAAAGTGACCAGGAATTTTAGACACTATAGTCTTGCTGCATACAAAACTTCTCTAAATGAGATTGCTTAAATTAATGTAAATATATGAGCATAATAAACTATTATTGAGAGAAGATTTAAAATATATGTTTTATTAGTTTAATTCATTGAGCACATTTATGTACCAGGCATGGTGACTATCAACAAAAGGTGAAGAAAGTATTGTTTCTAATTTTTCAGTAATAGTATCAATTTAATGTAGCTACATATATTAATGCATATAATTGAATATTTCCCAATTGTTAAAATCTACTATAGTGTTCATTTGTTGCATTAATGACCCACTGTTTACTCTTTTATCCTTCAATAGTTATATCCCAACTTTCCTTCTGGATACTAGGATAGAGTGATCTACAACAAGGTAGATAAACTTATATCGGATCACGTAGCTGGTGAGAGCCATTCAGAAAATAAAAAAATCATATTTCCCACTCTAGAATTACACCCTTGTATTTATTAAAATCTTTTACCTTTTTATGATCTTTTTCTGAACAAACTGATACCTCAAATGATTTTGTTTAGTTAATTAACACTAGTTTGTTTCTATTAAAAAACAAAAGAAAACTAGAGCTGAATTGTAAGGATAACAGGCTGGACCTGGTAGTGAAAAGTCACCCAGGATATCTCAGTGAGATGCTACCGGACTGTTTCCAGACACAGTCAGTGCATGGTAGGCAGAAGGAGGGGCCATTTTGTTTTGTTAAGCTATTTGGAAGCTGAGTGGGAAAGATCCATTGTATAGGAGTGATGATCTGAATGAACTTATGTTTCACAAAAGACCATTTTATAATGGATTTGGATGGAACCCAAAGCAAAAACAAAAACCAAAAACCAGAAGAAATAGTGTTGAGATGAGGGTATCCTGCAGTGGCCAAACAGAATTAGCACTAGACTCAACTTGTCAAGATAAATGTTTGCCAGAACTTGCATATCAGTCCCAGTGCCATTAAAATGTTGATTTAAGCATTAACAACTTTAAAAGATACTGATGGTGCTTTAAAAAATGTGCTCAGAAGTTCTTCTATGTTATGTCTTAACATCTAGTGTTCTGTGGTCCATGGCTACAATAAAAAGTGACTACAATACAAAGCTTCCACAGTAGAGGAAGTCTCTCTGTGTAACTGAAAAATCTGAAGGTTGGGATTGGGCCTCTATGGGAGAGCACTTGTAAGAATGAGGCCCTTCATTCAGTCCCAAAAGGGGAAGAGGATAAAAGAAGGAGATAGGAAGAGTTAGAGAGAAGTAACTTGGGAGAGCAGGCTAGAGAGAGATAAGTCCCTACCGTACCACAGGGGCCAGAGTGCAACATGGATGAACTCAGTGGCTAAATTAGGTAGGCATCAAGCTGAGCCACACACCAAATATAGAAAAATACGTTGTGTAATGCATTTTTCTATTTGAAAAAACTACAATCATTTAGAAAGCTATAAAAATAAAGACAAATAAAATTAAAATAAGCATAAAATCAAAATTTAGAATAAGAAAATTAAATTGAAGATATTTCATCCACTAAATAATTTGTTTTCAAATAAATGATGGATTTTTAATACACTTATAAATTTTAGGAAGGAAAATTTAGTTTTATACTTATATTAACTGAAACTATAAATGATCAAGCTAAATTATTAATTTCAATTTCTTCCTAATCTTGCATTTAACTAATATATTAGAAATTAATAACTTGTTCCCTAAGAATCTCCCTGTAAATTCTTTTTTTTTACTTTATTTTTTATTTGTTCAAGTTACATCTCAATTGTAATTCCCTCCCTACTCCCCCTTCCAGTCCCACCCTCCCACCCTCAACCCCCCATCCTCTTCCCTTTTTTTTTTTAGGTTTAAGGTATATCTTATTTCCCCCAACAGCTCCCCCTTTCAGTCCACCAAATGGCTCTTTCTCTTATAATAATAGATACAATACAAAACAACAGAGGTAATTAGGCCACAGTTATGATTCTTTTTGCAGTCTTTGAAAGAAGTTTTCCAAGTATCCACTCATCTGAAATCCCATGAAGGCAAATCCTATTTTTCCTGTCTTGAAAATAAGAATCATATTTTCTATTCTCTTTGCTACAAAAGCTTTGTGCATAGTAAATGCATCACAACTAGTTGTCATTGTTATTGTTTGGGGGATTTTTTTTTTTATTGAGATGGCATTTTCCTATGCTGTGTATTCTTTTTTTTAATGTTTATTTATTACTTCAGGTTACATCTCCATCACAGTGTCCTCTTTCCATCCCTCCCAGTCCCGCCCTCCCACCCTCTACCCCCTATCCCTTCCAAACCACTCCTTTGGAGTGGAGTGTCCCTACATAACAGTCCCCTGCCCCAGTTCAGCAGCCATATGAGGACCAAGAGCCTCCTCATACACTGGGGGTCTACAAGGCAGAACCACCAGGGCAAAGTGTCTCATGGACAGGTATAATCTAGAGCTTAAAGGTTCAAATGATTCCTTCTCAGCATTATAAACCTGCAGGACCATAGGCACATTCCACCACACCTAGCTTAATAATTGTTTTGTTGAAAAAATATTTAGAATTAAAATGTAATTACATCGTTTCTCCCTTTCCTTTTTGTTCCTCCATCCTCTCATGTTTCCTCTACCTCTACTTTAATTCATGGCCTCTTTTTCTTTATTTTCTGTTATTTTAAGGGTGCATGCACCTGCACATGCATGCACACACACGCACACACACTGATAAATACAAATAAAACTGCCCATGCTGTTTAGTTTTATATGATTTGAGGGCTGACCATTTGTTTGAGGTATGAAGGGCGAAGCTTAGACATGGTCTCACAGAAGATTTCTTTATCTTCTGGCTTTGATGACTCATCTGCCCTCTCTTCCACAATGCTCCATGACCCCAAGGTACAGGAGTTGTGTTATAGATGTATCAATTTTGCTATGATCAGTTGTTTTCTAGATTTTAATCAGTTATGGTTTTCTGTAATGTTCTTCTGTTGTTGTTGCAAAGAGAAGTTTCTTTAATTTCTTGAATTTATATATATATATATATATATATATATGAATGAATGTATGTATGTATGTAAATATGTATGTATTTCTTCTGCATGTATGCGTGTGAAGGCCATAACACAGTCTGGAATCCTCATTACAAACCTATAAACTGTCAGGTGGGTACTGGGGTTCAAACCCAGGTCCATTGGAAGACCAACTAGTGTTCTTAACCACTGAGCCATCTCTCCAACCACTAAAAGAGAAGTTTCTTTGATGAGGAGCTAGAAGATGTTTTTTAGTTGGTAATGCAAATTAGGATGGAAACTGAGTAAGTATAGAACTTTAAATTCATTGAGATAGATAGATAATAGAATATTAATGTCAGTTGCCAAATACATCTAGACTGGACTTTGGGATTGTATGTTATACCTTACAATTTTCATAATTGTGGCCTAATTATTATCATTTTGTATTGTACTTATTGTTATAAGAAAAGGAACATTTTATTGGACTAAAATGGGGAGCTGTTGAGGAGAAAAGTTACACCTTAAATTAAAATAAAAAGCACATAGAATGGTGAGGGGGAAGAGGGTGGGAGTATAGGACTGGGAGGAGGGAGAGAAACTATGATTGAGATGTAACTTGAAGAAATCAATAAATGTAAAAAAAAGAACAACACTTATCAATGGGAATGTTTAATATGTAGGATGTATTTAGTAATTAGTTTGGTGTAGTAAATTGGCAACAGTAAGATCCGTGGCCACACTAACTTCACATAGTTGGCTGCATTTCTAATACCAGGCATGACTTTCCTCCTGTTTAGTGCCTTACTCTTGAGCATTTTCTGTGACAGAAATTAGATATTGCTAATTCAGTGTGAGAATGATTAACAAGATAGGCAAGGACATAATACCTTCCAGTTGTTAGCATTCTAGAAGGGAAGCCATCAGAAAACAGTCAACAATGCTACAAATAAGGTCACTGGAGCTTCTTCCATTCCCAGAAGAAAACGAACAGGGTCTCATTTCAGAAAGGAACTGAGAATGCCTCACAGTCTCTGGCTCCTTCCAAGGATAGCTGAGGAGGGCTTTGTAGGAAAATGACATTTGAAGTGACTCATGAAGCTAACATAAGCCATCCCAGAACAAGCTCATAGAGGGGTATGTCAGGTGGAGGGAGTGGCTTATATAAATGCCCAAGACATCAGTTTAGTGCATCAGTGCAATCAATGTAAAGGAGAACAGAGTTTACAATAGCACAGATATGTATTCATGAAACACACATGCACACGTGCGCTCATGCACACACACACATACACACACACATACAGACACACAGCTATTTAAAGTATGCTAACTTCTCTCTCTCCCATTGATTCATCCTAATCACTCACATCTAACTTCGGAAGAGATGAAAAATAATGATCCATGGATAGAGGAAATGTTGTCTCTAATCCAAAACGCTCTCTCAAATGACTCTGCTTATGATTGTTTAGTGGGTTGCTTTTGAAAATGCACCCATTTTGATATCAATCACTGTCACTGGAACTATAAAGAGAAGGCCATCATCTTTTCATGGAAAAGTAATACACACACTATCTAAACGTAGGTGTAGGCTCATAACATCACTTTGGGTACCATGAAAATTAAATATTTTTGAGCATCACTTTTTGGTCATGGTGGCAAATCAAACTATTCAATGTGTTTATGACACATTAGTGACTCTTCAAGTGTCAAGGAAACTTATTTTATTTTTTTAAGAATTTTTTGTTTATTTTACATTCTATTCACCATCCCCCTCCCTCCCAGCCTCCCAGTCTCACTCTCCCACCCATTCCCCGCATAAGCCCCCACACAGTACCAACTCACTTTGCACATCAATTCACATCAAGACTAAGTGCTTCCTCTTCCATTGAGGCAAGATAAGGCAGCTCTGCTAGGAAAATGAGCTCCAGAGGGAGGCAGCATCATCTAAGTCCAAGGTAGACCCCATTCCAATTGTTATAGGATCCACTTGAGGACCAAGCAGCCCATCAGCTTCATTTGTGCAAAGGGCCTAGGACCAGTCCTTGTAAGTTTTTTGGTTGGAGGTTCGGTCTCTATGAGCTTCCTTGTGTCCGGATTAAATGACTATGTGGGTCTTCCTTTATATTGCAAAAAATTTTAAATATTTTTTGCTCCTTGTTTCACTACCTTCCCCCCCCCCCCAATATCTTTCAATAGTAGTTCCTTACCACATCCTTTGGTTTCTGTACATCATGGTTCATGTAACTTCCAAAATATCAATTTACAAGCTCAAGGTGCCTCTTATGCACTGTCTGTCTTGTTGAGGGAAGATTTGCCATGTCATTCTTCTGTATTTGAAAGGACAGTGAGCAAACATAGAGGCCCTCTGTTGTACTAGTATTTTGGAATCAATGATTTTTTGTGTGTGTGTCTCATAAGGAAATCAGTTCCTGAATGAAAAAAAATCCTCAAATAAATATAGTCCTTAAAGTGGATATATTGCATAAATATAAAACCATGGGCATACCAGTAATGGATCAATTGTTTGTGATGATATTTTGGAATTATTCAATGGACTTTGAGATTTTATTTCCATCAAACATGTCTCTGATGTTTTATATGCCTTAAAACATGTTGTCATTGTATAGTAACTAGGAGAATAGTTGCAGGGTTCCAATGACTCTGATAAAGAATCCTTATTACATTGTCTCCAAATAAACATGTTTCTATGTCTCTATGTCAAGCCATATCAACAAACTGACAACTCAGAGACTATACATATAAATGCAGGAATGCATAGTGAACACTTTTGAGGTCTTCACTGCAGCACATTCTTTCGAGAAGACAAGCAAGCCAGAGGAATATTTGTAACACTATCCTACAACTGTTTTATCATGCCTAAGTATGTGCCTTGAATTTAAATGAGCAATGTACTGATATGGAAAGACTCATCTTAAAAATGAGTGGTTTCACTTCACAGGCCGATGTTCTAGCTTGCTTTAAAAATCAACAGTGGGCCGAATGGACACCATTCTGCTCCTTGACTCCAGGCACAATGTGACCAGCTGTTTCAATATCCTGTCATGGTGACTTCCATGTCAAGATGGACTATATCCTTGACATGTGAACCAAAATATGCCATGACTCCTTCTTTAAAAAGCTCAATGAATGTCATCTCCTCTTTCCCTCGTGAAAGGCTTTTAAATGGGTGCAAAGGTCTTTAGGTGGCTGTATGACCTGTATAGAGGTCAGCTAGCTGTAATACATGTGGAATACCTTACTGGATTTTTCTGTAGTTAAAAGATCAATTTGTAGACCTCTGAACTCAAATCTAATTTTATTTTGCAAATAGGTACAATTCTAATATGGAATGAGTTTTGCAGAATTTCAACTAATATAGTAGTTATTTCTGTTCAAAACTTTATTGAGAGGTTTTATTTGCAGTTTTTTTTTTTTTGGTAATTTGAAAAAAATTCCATTGATGGCAGCACAGCTTGTGGTATTTGAGTTGCCAATAAAACATGCCCACATTATTAAACATTTGCAGCAGCTGCAGTTGAGAGGATTCTGTGTCTATGTATTACCACCCAACAATTCAATTATATCTTCTCAACAGGAATACCCTGTCCAAACATTTACTGTCTGAAATATATTATTACTATAAATTACTTTCCTAATATTTTTCTTTTATGTTACAGGTAGATGGGGAAATTATGATTTTAGACAAAAGAACATGAATTGCCTTGTGTTGTTTGTTGATTGATTTGTTTTACTATATCATAAGGAAATTATAAAACAAGAATATTTTCAGGAAGAATTTTGTGAGACAAAGTAAAGAATGGTTCTAAAATATACCATGCATCCAAAGAGGATCAGATGATGCATATAAAAACTCCAGACAAAGGAGGAAAGGGAAGAGGGAAGGCAAAATAAATGGGAGAATCAGCTTCATTTCAGTCCAGTTGTGTGTCAGGCCCTGTGCCCAGAATTTCAAATGCATGTCTCCTCATTTTTGTACTTGGCATAATGAAATACTTTGAATATTGTGACCCTGTAGTGCCACATTCAGAGTTGGTGCCTGACATTTGTCAAATGGAGGAAAAGGGGAGATAAGGAGATGAGTTTCTTGGCATTGCTGGGATGCCTGATTTAGGGTAGTTAATGAAATTTTCACAGTGATATACTATAATGAAATTTGAAAAAAATCATAGTAGGTGCACATAGGAATGTGCATGCATATAAAATATAAGTGCACATGGGAGCACGTGTGCTTCCTATTTATAGATTTTGGGACACATTTGCAAGTGATAAATGAACATTGAAATGCTACACATATGTTTATACCCACTTTTAGATATGGAGTTGTTTCAAAATGTAGTATCTTCACTGAGCCAAATCTCAGGCATTTGAAAAAGGACAAGAATTAAAGTTTCTAACATAAACTAAAGACAAGAAGAAGTAAAAGCTAAAACTTAAAAACCAATAACACATTTGACAAAAATTGCATTTAAGAGATGTATATACGAAAGAAAACATACTTTAATTCCTACCCAATACACTACTACTTGATAAAAGTTTTAAAACATGACAAAGGAGGACCTTTAATAGATCCATATTACCTTGAAATTGTTAAGCACTAAAGATAATTTTCCTGTTTAACATTTCAGACACGTCGATCTAAACCATTGTGAGTTTTGGTAAATGATAAATTGCCCTCCTTTGAAAATGGCCAGGTACAGCTAGAGACTTGGATTCAATGAGGAGTGTGTAACTGTATATTTTGTCTTTTACTTGGTAGAGTATTAATGTGAGAAAGAACTGAACAAGTAGGAGAGGCTAAGTTCACAAGAGAAAATACCACTGTTGAAATGATGACATTTTGCAGTCATTGCAATAAAATTAAAGAATACTAAAATCATAAAGCCCCTTGATAACAAATATTGGTAGCAAGTTTTAGAAACATGAAAAGATAGGTTTAATCAAGAAAGAGAATAAGTTGACAGCGAGGTGGTTCAACTGGGAAAGGTGCCTGCTGCCAAGCCTAAAGACATGAGTTCAATCCCCAGGATCTACATGATGGAAGCCGAGAACCAATTCAGCAAGTTGTCTTCTGAACCCTACATCTGCAGTCTTGCAACACCCCCCACACACACACACACATGTCCTGTGCAAATGCACATGTACATGCACACTTACATACTCAAACATTTTGTAAAAATACACTGCGTTCATTCATATAACTAGAATCTCTGCACACATTACTTCCTTAGGCATAACTACATTTTAAAAAGCTGAAAGTTGTTATTCTACCCCCATACTCTTTTCTCTGTTTTCTCTGTATTTATCTTATGTTATAGAACAATCTCAACATGAGATTCAACATGGTACTCGAAAGTACCATGTGTAAAGTATCCTTATCTTGTTAGAATGAAGCTAAGCAAAGCTCAAAGATGTTTTCTTGTTTTGTTTTATTTTATTTATTTTTTATTGTTTGTTTCTTCAATGGATCTGGGTCACATGCCTGTGGTGGTGGCAGGGGGTTGAGGGAAGCTCTATGTTTTGGAGAAACAGATGATGATAATTGGTGTGACTGAGACCATGTGCCTTTAAGTGGGACAAAAGAGGTAGGACTTTGGCATCAGCTGAACCACAGCCTGAATCAAATGCATTCAGGAAAGGAAATAAGATCCTCTAGGCATTTATTGTTGGTGACAATATCTGGAGGCAGCCCCAGATATTGAGAAACTTTTAATATACCACAGTCACAGGAATCTAATTCCACTCCTCTTTATCTTTTTATTCTTCTCTTATACATTACATCCTAACTGTAGTTTCCCCTCCTTCCTCTACTTCCTTTCCCCCTACTACCTCCCCTCTTCCCAGTCCTATTCCTCCTTAGTTTCCTTACAGAAAAGAGCAAGCCTCCCAGAGTTATCTACCAAACACATAACAAGTTACAGTCTAAGTAACTTGCAGTCTATTGTTTAGTTTAGCTGCAAACCCTCATATCAAGGCTGGAAAAGGTAATCCAGTGTGAGGAAAAGGGTTCCAAGAATAAGCAAAAGGGTCAGAAACACCCCCCCAACTCCCACTGTTATAAGTCCCACAAGAACACCAAGCTACACAACCACAATATATATACAGACCTAGCCCAGATCAAATAGGGTCCCTGATAGACCTATATACAGTCCGTGTTTGTTGCTTCAGTCTCTGTAAAGCCCTGTGATCTCTGCTTGGTTGATTCTGTGTGTTCTCATGGTGTCCTTGACCCCTCTGGCTCTACAATCTTTCATCCCTCTTTTCTACAGGGTTCTCGAGGTCTGAATAATGTTTGGTTGTGAGTCTCTGCATATGTTCCTATCACCTGCTGAATGAAACCTCTCTGATGATGATTGGGCTAAGCACAGACTTAATAATCTCACTCCTCTTTAAGGTTGCATAATTTGTAGATAACAGAGCTTTGAGAACAAAAAAGACTTTGTAAATGATGTAGCTAAATATTGCTTTCAGTGTTTCTTGAGAGTTGGCTCACTTTTCAATTAAGGCTTGCGGATAGCCAAAGCTGCTTGTGTTATGGCAGTGTAAACCACTTGAGAAGAGTAGTGTAAAATATATATTCAAATTTTATTAAAATCAATCACAATATATCTGAAAGTAATTTTGGAAATTGTAACTTTGATTTGGATGGCAGAAATTATTACCAAAAGTTTATATAAAATTGGAAAAACAAACCATTATTTTTCCTTTCCCAGCCACATTATCATTTATTAAATTTCTGTTTTTCAGTACCTGGTAGTCTAAAATATGTGTTGGAAAATAATTCTACTTTCTCCTTTTCAATCTTATATTTTGGTTCCAGGATTTGTCCTGATTACTGCTGACAAATATAACCTCTGTTTCCAGAAGAAAAGAAATGAAAATGCATTCCTTAACAACATGAGCATATAAATAATTGAATTTACATACTATAAACAATTTATTTTTTAATATAATCTACAGAAGGCATTCTAAAACACCAAATGGATTTTGAAGTAATTACTGGTGACTTGCAGATAGGTTTTTGAGGCTTTATTATTGCCAATTTTGAGCCACATTTGAAGATGATGTGACTGTAATCCCAGAAATCAGATAGGATCTCGGGCCTGGAGACTTCTTTTTGTACCTGGAACTGCTTATTTCAGTTCATGGGAGCTGGCGACACTGTGGCCAAAATTAGGGGCTTGATGTATGGAAATCCCCCAGAGCACCTTGAATCTGAAGCCAAGACAGTCTTGCTGTCTGTCACTAAGTAAGACTTGCAAGCTATGTGTAAACAGGTTGATTGCTCATCAACCCCATGAGTATCCTCACAGCACACTGCCCTGTGCTGGTGACCAGACTCTTCTTTTACCTTAAAGAAGGTAATTACTTAAAGGAATTACAGGATATTGTTAATTTCACTGACCCACGAAAGCTTGTTTAAGAATTCAATGCAAGTAGTGGTCTTAGTCATATTTAAGACCATATTATTAAATTTTATGAGAAATACTGATTTTTAAAATTCCGAGGGTCAATACAATTTGTATTTGGAAATACAAATAGATACTGTAATAGGATTAAAGGGCAAGAAGAGAGAATAGTGAATCTGTTCATTCAATATAATGAGATTATTCCCAGGCAGATGAGACCTTAACTTAAGCAAGAACACGCACTACAGAAAGCAGATGTTACTTTGCAATCTCTATGAATTTATGGCCTCTATGGTTTGCTGAAGATGTTAATGAAGATTTCCTTAAGGAATCAGAAATAGTTATGATAATCTCAGAAAAAAATTCATGGAAATAGATTTTTTTAAAATCTGAAGCTTATCTATAATATAGCTATTTTGTTAATTATTGTAGTCAGAACAAAATATTAAGTCAAAACCCATAATCACTACAAACTATGCCATTTTTAAAGAGGATGGGTCTGGGAGGGGTGGAGGAGGGGCACTGTGATGGAGATGTGGCTTGAAGTAGTGAATAAACATTTAAAAGAAAGATAATGCAAAAAAAGTATATGTAAAATGTTGTAAAGTCAAGGTCTCACCCTATAGCCTAGACTAGCCTGGAAGTCAGTAGGTAGTAACCTCAAACACTCCCCAGTACTCCTTCCTGCCTTAGGCTACTCAAGTGTTGTCACTCTGAGTGTGAGCAACCATGCCTAGCTCATCAAAATCTTACGCAAAAATGCTATTTGTTATAGTTAGATTCACAGGTACTTAAAACAAACTGTGATAGCATATCCAACTAAATTACTATTTTTATACTGATATTATGTAGTTCAAAGGTGGTTTTTAACTCTGTGAATAAAAAAGGCTTTAAAATTAGGATGCTGCATTTGATATTTCTAGCATGGTGACTTTTTGCATCAGCTTAATAGGCATTTATTATATAAATAAATAACAAAATAAGCTTCAAATTTTGTATCTTGCTATAGCTTGTATATTGAATGTTGTCAAAGTTCATGAATTACAAGTTTGGCCTCCAGGACAGCAGTAATGGGAGATAGACAGTTGATCTTTATGTGTTGGGGCCTTGTAGTAGGACCTTAGGTCATGGGAGTGTGCCCTTGAAGAGGAATGAATATTACCTTTCTTTTATAGTTGGGCTTCGTGGCCATGAGGGAAGCAGGGGATACACATTACATAATTCTGCCCTTGCCATCTAGTACCTTGGAAGAGGAAAAAAAACTGAGGGCTTACCCAGTCCTTGACAACATAAAAATATTGAGTAAGACAAAACTTTGTCTTTCTGTAAGTTAAGTATCTCAGATGCTTGTTATAGTAACAGACATGATTTGCAGTTATGCAAAAAAGCAAGATAAATCAATAAATTATATAAAATATTCATAATATTAAGTCAAAGTAGTATGTACAATTTTAAAACTCACTGACTCTTTATTGTTAACATTAAATCGTCTTTATTTAGTATTGGTTACCATCAATCAAGAGTTGAGTGCCTGAAATGTTAATGTTGCAATGCTACATAATAAAGCCAGTCACTTTGAGAAACAGATGAATATGATCACCATGGAGCAGCTTGACCTTAAGGTCTCATTTCCCAAGTGATAAGCAACAACTGTGACGGGAATGGTCATGGGCATGGTGTGTACTTACGAACAGTGTCATTTCCATAAAGGCTGCAGGAGTTAGAGATTTCTAGAGAGACCATATCTGAGGCTCAGTGCATGCATATGTGAGTATTGCCATTCTCAGCTACCCTAATCAGGAATCAATCTGTGAGGCCTGGAAGGACAGTCTACCCCTCTACTGTTTTAGACCATAGGTGCCACTCCATGACCTCCAATAACTCCCTTGTAAGAAGCTACATATTTAAGAATGGAAAGAAAACTACTATTCTCCAAAGAAAATAATGAAATCAAAATGGTAGTTTAAAACATTTAGATTGAGGTTAGGGAGATATTTCAGTCAAGAATATTCTTGTCATGCAAGTGTGAGTACCTGGCTGAGTTTGGATCAATAGCATACACGTGAAAAATAGGAATGACAATACACATATGCATAAGTACTACTTATGAGGGAGAGACTGGCAGACCACTTGACTTCACTGGCCATTATAGCCCCATTAGTGAGGACTAGTGGGGGACCCTGCCTAAAATAGTTAAGTGGCTGTAAAATAAGGAATATGTCTGATGTCACTATCTGACCTCCACATGTACATACACACACAAACACCACACACACACACACACACACACACACACACACACGGTCACATTATAAATGAATAATTCAGAATATATATATATATATATATATATATGATATGAAATAGTTGGAATGATGAGGGCCAATATAAATATTCTGTGATAGCTAGTGCGTAGTTTGAAAATGAAATAATCGAGTCACTTAAAATATAAGAATAATCCTGGAAACTGAGCTAAGCCTTTAGAAATCATTATAAATGGATGTGTGTCACAGAGTAGATACCATATGATAGTTGCTTGTCGTGTACAGCCTCAGACTTCATCTTTGAAATCTCCTCTAAACTGATGTCCTAGTTTCAAGTGGGAACTTTCACCTAGGCCCATTGAGATATATAGCACGACTTATAAAAACAAATACAGTGAGAGATTATTCAGTCCCTCAATTCATGGCATATTGATGTTGCTACTCTACAAAAAATCCCTTTTAATTTTAAAAACTATTTATATTCCTTGCAATCTATTTTAATACCATCTTTAGACACACACAAATACACGCATCTTTGGTGCATATTTAGGTAGGACCTTACATTCTATTTTTAATTTTTCATGCATACAAACATATCTACAGACCCATGTAAATAGCACATAATGTGTGGGATATCTCCTAAAATTGATATTTATTCATCTAAATGGGAAAGAAAATAATCTATCATACTCTATCAGCTAGTAGTATCCAGAGATGTAGGATTGATAGGGTACTTATTATATGTAGAAAGAGGAGAGATAGAAGTATACAAACAGAAATCCACAGAAAAATATCAAGGAAGAGAGAGTGAGATTAGCTTCTAGGGGGCTCAGCATGTACACCTGTGGAGTCAGGTGACTCAGGAATTCCCAGAAAAAGCTAGCAGGCTGCAGACTTTCGGACAGGAAATGATGGTGCAGATTCATGAGGTAACTCATGAGGTAATTCACAGCCTTAGCCTTTAGGGTTTTCAGTTAGTTGGATGATGCCTACCCTCATGATCAAGGTAACTTAATTTACTCAAAGTGGTCTGGTGTCCAATCTCAGCAACATCTACACAGCAATCTATAGATTACTTTTTGATTGGTGACTAGAACTAAAGCTTGAAGCTAGCACAGGATAGGATAGCAACTGTCTACTGACACATTCATCCTTAACTTGGGAACTGTCCCCGGAATCCTGCGATTGAATGAAACAGATAACCAAGTGTCATTGAGCTTGTTCTATGAATCAACCTAAGATCCCTGCACACACTCACTTGTCACAGAAACCTCACTAAATTTTTCCAGATGGTGGAACAAAGACGTAGAGTTGCATCCTTCTATACTCTACATGATGCCAAAGAAGCAGGTACTCCTCAAAAGATGGATTTCTAATTTTATTTAACTTCCTTTAGTGTTCTAATTACTGGATTTCTGTGGTGCTTAGAAATTCTGATAAAAAGGCACAAGAAACTAGTTTACTCTGGTTATTAATACTTTGTATTTTTTACATTTTTATCATGTGCTCTTAATGACCAGATTAATAAATAATTATTAAAGAAAAAGTACCCTTTCTCCCTCCCATGTTGTACTCTCTGAGTTAGAGTTTGAGTCTAGGAGTAAAGATCCATTTCCTAATGAAGTCTTATCTGACCTGTCTTTCCCTATGCAGCAAAACAGTGATAGTTCTTTTATATCACCCACACATTTTTCTACCAAGAAATAAACAATCCTGAACTTAATGTGATGATAAAATTAGCTACTTGACTCAGTTCTGTCCCTTGTGTAGGAAAGAAAAACCCAGTCTCCTAACATTATCTTAACTGTTGAGAAATTTTGCCTGTGTTTGTTCTACTTTTATGTCAGCAACAACGTTCACTGTTTTAATTTGTGCTAATAAAATCTATGTAATAGATTTAGGAAGGCTCTAAACGAACCACAGATACTTAGTGATGGGTATGTACTGTAAGTCCTTAATTTCTGTAATCTTTTTCCAAGACCTTTATTCTTAATAATTTCAGACTTAAAAGCAGAGTTGGTGCCAGAGAGCTTTCCCCATGGTGCCTGTACCAGTATATTCTTTGCAGTCATTGGATTTGTACTATAATATGGTCTCATACCAATTTTTTCCTTTAAATTCTGAACCCAGACTACATTGAGTTAAATGCTTCAACTTTGTGCAAACATTCAAGGAAAAGCAATTTCATTCTGAGAGTCTTCACAGAGTATCATCCCTGGGGAGTGTTGTGCATCAAGAACTCTAACTTTGTTAATTTTTCAACTAAATATTTAATGCAATGAGTATTCACATCTTTTTTTCTGAAGTGGGTATTCAGAGATCTTTGAAGAAAGGTTCTTCATTCTTTCAGTTCTTTTTTAATTGTGAGAGATAGAAATCCAACCGTCTTTCAATGAATGATTTGAGCTTCATTTTAGACAACTAACATTAAGTCATACTTCTATGGCCCGCTCTTCTTGATTTTGAAAAACAACCTTTTATTTCTTCCCAGGGACAAAGACATACATCAAGAACAGGATGGAAGTGAAGCCCAGAGCATCAGAGCATCATGGATTTTGACCTTATCTATTTCTTTGATGATGTAGTTCAGTTTTCACTCATGACTTCCAGAGCAGCAAACAAGTTCCCTCTTTACTTAAAGTCTACATGAGTGTCTTCTTCTTTTCTTGGTATTGATAGAGATGCTCATCTTAAAATATTAATTTCCAACCACCTTTATGAACATGAGTGGAATGGTCTGAGTGATGTTTTTAGTATTTCACCAAAAAAAGAAATACAAGTAGTTGATAAACATTGGAAAAGGGGTCCAACATCTTTAGTCATTGGGGTTATGGAAATTAAAACAGCATTTCATTTCATTCCAGTCAGAATGTCTATCAACAAGAAAAAAAAAATGAAACAAATGCTGATGAGGATGCGGGGAAAGCGCCCTTATATAATGCTGGTAAAGTGAAAGTGTGTGTGTATGTCAATGTGCAGATTCCTCAAAAACACTAAAAATGAGATTCCCAAAAATGGAATCTACTGAATGATGTAGTCATGCCACTTCTGAGTACATCCTAAAGGAATCTAAATACCATCACCAACACACATATTTCTTTCAAATGTGAAGTCTTGATTTGAATTTGGGGTTGGGGGAAAAGGGGTTGTAGGAAGAATGGTGGAAAGATGACTGTGAGAGAGGAGAACACATTTTAGCAGAGAAGAAGGGAATATGTATGGCATGAAAGCAGAAGATGGAAGGGACCATCAAGAGTGAGGAAGAGTGGTTAGGAAAAGGTGGGAGGAGGAGGGAGATGAGAATGAGCAAAGAATAATGACATATGTGTATGAGGATGCCACTGCTAACTCATCAAATTTCTTAAAAGGGAATAGAGCCACTGTTCCAGACAGTATTCATAAAAATAGTTATCTCAGGAAATAATATAGGCAAAATTGTAAAAACATGTGCTCCCTGAGGAAAAGGCGAGATATAATCTAAGGCTTAGGTTCTCAGCAATGTCATTAGGGATGTATGTCTTGCTGATTATAAAAGATGTGTGGTTATTGAGTAAAATTCAGAAACTAAGGAAAGTATAACAAAAAATTCCACTATCCTCACTGAACATCGTGACCTCAAATGTATAACTGTATTTCTTGTTGATATTTTAAATGTATAATTTCCCATCTTTTGTCATAATGTGTGTTCTGTTTTTATTCACTTAACTTTGCAACATTATCATTTATCTATAATATTGAATATTCTTGACAAATCTTACTCTTCTTACTAATGATAATATTTCATCATATGGAAATTCAATAGTATCTAACAATTTGATTCATTCTAGTTTCTTGCAACTATGCATTTTTAAATGGTGTGTGCCTTTGTGTTGAGATCATTTTGAGCCTCTGTGATCATGTATTTATATACCCTAAATTATTTCCTTAGGACAGACTTCAAGGAGGAATTACTAACTCATAAACCTAATTCCCTGTACATTGTAAAATTCAATATTCAAAGTTTTGCCACAATTTACAGCAAATTTACACTATCAGCACTTTCACTGGTGTTGTAATTATGAGACCTGTGCAATATAGAGTAGGTAAGTTTTCAAGTAATAATAAAAATGAAGAGTTTATAAAAGAAAGAATTCAGATAAGAATTCTTTGTAATGTGAAATTTAGTTGTGATTCAATATTAAATGTGAAAGCACTAATATTAAAAGAAGCATTAATTAATGACTAAGGACCAATGATTATCATGAGAAAATTGTATCATTATGTTGATGCATATAAGCACTCCAAATCTAGATGAACTGAATACGGCATGATAGCAAATAGCTCTGTTATTGCTTGTGGTTCCTATTCTTAGTTTCATTGCTTCACATTAATGATTTGTGGCTATTCTAAGAATCTTACAGAGTAAGACAAAGAGTATCCTGTTTTTTTCTGTAATATCATTCATGGATATTAATCATTTTCACATGCTTCCCTTCCCTTCAAATGCTTCAGATAGACTTCCCAGGAGGGTCTGTGAGCTCTTCTTCAGGGTTCATCATGCAAGGTACAGAAATGAGACTGATTTGGGAAAATAGGAATAGTAACTCTGTACTAAAGTCACAGGACAAATCAAAATTATGGGAGATGCAAGACACACCTATGTTTGTTTAGCTTCTGGCGCAGTAGCAACATAGCTTAGAGTCTTGAACTTTCAGAAAAACAAAACTAAACCTTCTTTCTTACTGTTGTGTGACTTTTACTGGGAAGATGTGAACAAACCGTACTCAATCAAGACACTATAAACATGAGAGATATAAATAATAATAATTTCACACAAGTCTAGCTCAGTTAATAAATAAGCTTATTCGTATTACATCCAGGAACATGAGTAACTTAAGCAGCTACATCATTAAAAAGTCCATCATAACTCCCATGGACACTCGTTAGAGCTGCATCCCTGGAGTTCCCTGTACAACTTGCAGGAAGTTCTACTGAAGAGTCTCCACTCCTTAAGTAGTTGTTTACTGATTTTATAAAGTCAGCAAAGGATTTCATGAGGCTTACAAGTTTCATGAGATTTCTTCTTTGTTTTCCTTGAAGCGCATTTCTGGGGTGCGATGTGTGGAAAACATCACCTACCTGGGGAATTTCGTCAAACAGATATTCAGGTCTCAGCTCAACTCAGAAACAGTGAGGCTACATAGTGATAGGGCTCTTGAACTTAAAAATCTCTGAGGTGAATCATTGTTGTCTTTAAAATCCCTGAGGTGAGTCATCATTGACTCACATGTGCTTTTCACATGTGTTAGTGAGACAAACTAATATTTGTCTGTTGTTTGGAGCTCTCAACATCAACCCATTAGGAGAGCTTTCTTCTTTGTCTTCCTTGAAGCACATCTCCTAAGATGAAAACTGATTAGTACTAAATAGATGTTCTAAACAACAGGCTGTGAGAGGGCTGCAAAGTGTTCTAAGCAAAAGAAAGTTCAAGTTGGAAGACCTAAAGAAAAAGAGAACATAGGCTTTGAGGCTAGGGCTGAACATACAGTATGGAGAATGCATAGGAAATAAAGGAGAAATGTAGAACAAGGAAAGAAGGGCTATTAAATAACTCAAACTTTATCCTAAGAATGAAGGCATTGCCCCAGAGATGAGGTAGGAAACACAAGAGGTGATGTGTATGATTACTGGCAGTAAAATGGAAGGTTGACTGGGAGAGGGTAGAATTTCAAAGGCTTTATCAGGGCAGCAAGTAACAGAGGAAATGAAGAGATATGGACCAATTCCAAAGGTTTGTAGCAATGTATAAGGAAGTTGTTTCGGAACACAATTTTAAATATTCTACTTCAGGTGACCAAATTCATGCTTCAAATGTAGTTCCACTTTGGGAAAAAAAATGAAGAGGATTGTCATAAGGAAACAATCTGAGTTGGTGTCTTCCTTCTGTAATATTCGGCAATGCATTCCATCAACCAAATCAAAACTTATCTTGTATGACTCTGTGTCCCCATCTGAAGCAATGCCATTGCCAAAGCCTACTGCCATTTAATTATCCATTAATTTACCCTCATTCCTGCGTTTCTCATCTCAATGACCTGTTCACTGGACCTATTTAAAATAAATTGATTTAAAGTTGGAAAAAATGAAAGGTCCTCTTTATTTTTTAGTTTTACAACTGGTGCCCTGGCACTTGCAAAGAGCCTTTGCCAAGCCAGGTGGTGAGTAGTGAATGAGTGTCAAAGTGACAGCACATTTTCTGAGTCACATCCATGTTGACATGGTGAAACCGTGTACACAGAAGAGCATGTGTAAAAACAATAGCCTCAGTGGGCTGGATATGAGCAGATTTGATGGAAATTTCACACAAACCTCTCTGCCATTTAACCTAATTATGCCAAGACAATATGCGTTTAACAATTACCAATCTACCCAGATAGCAGAGTTGAATTGCCGGCTAATATTTCCCACTACTTCTAGTTTTTTTTTTTTTAACTCCTCATATGTGTCCTTCTTGATGTGGTCCTGGTATTTTTGTGAACTGCTGGAAAATTTCACTCACATGCTAATGGTTCCAATGAACACAAAATACTTCTTCCAGAAGGCAGTTGCCAATAAGCAATATTTTTAGAGGCACATGTCACCATTCCTGTTTGCTTCTGTTGTGACTGTTAATGGCTCTGAATGATTAGGAAATAGCCTCCAATAAAAGGCATTAACCACCAGTTTCATTATATACCGTGGGCAGTAAATGTTTACTACATGTCGGGTTCAAGCTAACATGTCATTAAACTGTGTTCCAGTTAAATCAGCTCCCAGACCATAGCTGCCACTCCATTGAATATTTGTCATTTCCCCATGTCTGAAAGAGCAGATTGTTCTTCCCTTCCAGACTCCTACAAGTAAATACTCCTTAACAATGAATTTTTTATTTTCCTGTTATTGTTGTTTTCCAAAGATGCTACTGAGTTCTTTTTCTGTTTGCCATCTACTGTTGAACATGAAGTGTAATTTGCAGGCCCTGTGCACGCTGCCTCAGTCTCTATGAATTCATATGGGCTTTGATCATGTTGATTTAGAGGATCTTGGGGTTTTTGTATCCTCCATCCCCTCTGGCTCTTATACTCTTTAAGCCTTCTCTTCTGCAGGATTCCCAGAGACCAAAGAAGAGGGATTTGATGGAGACATCCCATTTAGTGATGAGTATTCCAAGGTCTTTACTCTCTTCACATTGTCTGACTGTGGGTCTCAGTGTTTTTCCATCACCTGCAGGAGGAAGTTTCTCTGATAATGGCTAACTATAAGCAGAGAAGAATGTCTTTAAGAGTCATTTTATTGCTATGTTTTTTTTTCTGTTTTTTGTTTTTGGGTTTTTTGTTTGTTTTTAGAACAGTCCCATTAGGTTTTACTGTAGGTCCCTGGGCTCTCTATTTTCAGGCTCTTGGTCAACCAAGCAGTGTCATTTATGGGTTTCATCTCATAAAATGTTCCTTCAGTCAAATCAGATATTAGTTTTTTTACTCCTACAAACTTTGTGCTACTGTTGTATGAACTTATCTTGCAAACAGGGCACCATTGCAAATTAAAGGGTTTGTGGTTGGACTTTATTTACTTTTTTCCTTTCGTAGGGTGCAGAGTACCTTCCTGTAACAGAGATGCTAGAATGTAGGGGTAAAGGCTCCATGTAGATACCAGATCAACTTGTTCAAGTTCAATGAGTTGTGTAGGTACTATACTCAGCAATGAGACCTTGCTGTCATTTTATGGGTGGCAACCTGTAGTCACAGCAACAATCTGAGTTGTTTAGGGGTTCCCAAGGGACCCTTTTGGCCAACAACTCAATTATAAGTAACCATTTACAGTACTGAAAACTTCATTTGGTGATAAGATATGTCCAGTTGTGGGTCTGTTGGCCAAATTATTTGTCAATTTTATTTAGATCACCTTCACCACCTTCATTTTAGGAAGTTTCTACTGTACTAAATTTCCATACTACTTGAAAACTGTAAATAATTAATGTAGTTATTAGTAGGTATAAACTGTAATATTAGGCTGGTGGAGTAGCTGGCAGCTTGGAAGAAGAGCAGGCAGCCTGGTCCGAGTGCCTTAACTGGTTGCCTAACTTATCCTGGAGAAAGAGCCCCGGGACCAAGGGTGGCCTACACCACCTATAACCTAAACTCTGTTAATTAATGTAAGTTGTTATATTAGGCCAGTAGAATTACCGGCGGCTTGGTGGGAGATTCACCTGGGCTCAGGGGAGTCTGGGAATCCAACAGACTGCTTGGACTGAGGGCCTATAAGCCGCCGCAGTCTTTTCCCCAATAATTAAACACGCCAAGACCTTTTAATATTTTAACGCTTAGCCCTTAGCTGGGCAGACTCTCAATTAGCTATTCTAAATTAATCCGGACTGGATCACCTAATTCCAAACCACCATGTGTCTGCGAGTACCTTCTAGCAATTCTCTAGTCGTCTGTCTCCTTCTGTGTCTCCCCACAGAAAAAGAAAGAGTGTCTGTGTGTGCCCAGAGTTCCTGTGTTGATCTTGGGAAGTCCTGCCTTCCTATACTTTTTCTGCCCTGCTAATTGGCCATAAGCGATTTTTATTAACCAATCAAGAGAATGCCTCAGAAGGGGCGGTAACCAGATCTTAGCATTGAATTCAATGTATCAGAAACAATATTAGACCTTCCCTCAACAACTACTCCACAAACTGATGTTAATTTTAGCTGTCTCTCCTTGTGTTCCTTCCCTTGTCTGCTCCCTTCTTTCCTCCCCCTCTCCATTTGATCCTCCCATTCCAGTCCCCTCCCCCTCCATCCATAACTATCCATTCTATTTCCCTTTCCTGGGGAAATCTATTTGCTCCCCCACCTCAGTTCCCAACTCTAAACTGAACCTTTGTGGCCATATGGAGTTCAGCTTGGTTGACATTGATGTAACTAATGCCCAAATATAAGCAAGTACACATCATGTGTCTCTTTCTCATCTGGGTTATCTCACTGGGCATGATTTTCTTCTTCTGTCCTTTTACCTATAAATTTCATGATTTCATTTTTAATGGCTGGGTAATATTCCAGTGTACAAATGTACCTATGATGGCTATTCTTGGTTAGTCAATTTCACTACATCAGGAATTAACTAAAACCTAAATTACTGGGCACACCTGTGAGGGTTTTTTTTTTTTCTTAATTAAACCATTTGAGGTGGGAAGACTCATTTACCCTTCTCATGTTTATATTGTTTGAGATGGGAAGATCCACCTTTAATCTGGGCCACTATTTTGCTTGTAGCTTTGAGCTTTATAAGAAAGCAGATTGAGCAAGCCACGGAGAGCAAGCCTATAAGTCGTACCCTTCTATGGCTTCTACATTAGCTTCTGCCACCAAGTTCTCACCCAGTTTGGTTTCCTGTCCTGACGTCCTTCAATGATGGGCCATGGGTATGGAAGTATAAGCTAAACAAACCCTTTCCTCCCCAACTTGCTCTTGCTCCTGATGTTTTCTCATACCAATAATAAACCAAAGTAAGACAGTACCACTTTTTTTTTTTTCATTTTTCTGTTGGGCGGACACCTAGGTTGTTTCCAACTGCTGGCTGTTATAAATAAAACCACAGTGAACATATGAGCAGGTGTCTCTGTGGTAGGATGATGTGTCCTTTGGACATATGCTTAACAGCTGTATGGCTGGATTTTGAGGTAGACCTATTTCCATCTCCTGAGGAGCTGCCACATTGATTCCCATAGTGGCTATACAAGTTAGCAGTCCCACTAGCAATGGAGGAGTGTTCCCTTTGCTCCACATATTCACCAGCATGGCCTGTCACTGATTTTATTGAACTTAATCATTCTGATGGGTACAAGATGAAATCTCAAAGAAATGTTAATTTGCATTTCCCTGATGACTAAGCATGTTTAACATTTTTTGCAGTGTTTCTCAGCCATTTGAGTTTCATCTTTGGAGAATTCTCTGTTTAGATCTATACTCCATTATTTAATTGGGTTATTTGTTTTCATGATATCCAGTGATTTATATATTTTAGAGACATTAGTCCTCTATCAGATGTGGTAAAAAAAAATCATTTCCCATTCTGCAAGCTGCCACTCTATGCATTCATGCTTCTTTGGAGAAGTAATTTAGTGAGTTTTCTGAATCATTTGGAAAATTTTGCCATTCACTTTAGGTGACTGTCCATGTTTCCATTCATTTTCTTTAATCTATTGGAAAAAGGAATCCTTTTCAGGACAAAGTGGGGAGAAGCCAAGTTACATGGATCTTATCATTAAAAGCATATAAGACATTGTGTTATATAGCATACATTAGATATCAGAGTCATTGAGATGGCTCAGAAGTAAATAGCGTATGCTGCTTTTCCAGGGAAAAGTTCAGTTCCCAGCACCCATGTCCAGCCACTCACAACAAACTATAACTTCAGCTTCAGGGGAACCAGAACCTTCTGTTCTCTACAGACACCTACACTATCATGGCCACACCCACACACAGACACACATGAAAAAATTTAATTAATGAAAATAAATACTTAAGAATAATGCATGTTATATTGTATTTTGCTTTAACACCCAGGATTGCTTTCCTTTAGAGATTGGAGAACTAGAAATTTTAGTTTCTGACAAAAAAATAGTCTGTTTCCTTTCATAGAGTAGTAGTGTGAGTATCAAAACAGTAGCATTGTAGACAATATTCCATTTCTTCCACTGTGTGTGGATATGAAAAAGGAAGTGCTTGTTTTTTAAAACACCTCCTTGTCAGTATGACTGTGATGTCATCATTACGAGTTATGACTGTAAGCAATTAGAGGGGAAAAGTCTTTTGGGTTCCATTTTGGTTCTCTGTAAGCATGGCTATAAAAATTAACTGCCTCTTTGGACATGCTTAGTCATAACTTTGAGCTTAAGAATGAAGAGAGAACAGGAAACATGAACATGTTTTTCATTCTGATGTATAGAGTTCTAACTAGTTTCCACAACTGTAACTGTGAAGACTTGATATCTTTTTAATCTGTCATTTTCCTAAAACACCATGCTACCGTTTTGTCCTGGTTAAGGCAGAGACACTAAGAATACTGTGTCTGATTCTCTTGGTTGTTCTGGGTTTTTACTGAAAATGATCTGTTGATTCAAAAAGAAGAGCCATGTCTTGTTCTTCACATTTCATGCATGATAGCACTGCTTGTGACAATACCCAAGCAAAGACACTTCAGAGAGCTCCAAAATGCCAGGGGAGCTGAGGCTACATGAGTCAGACCGGGGGCCAAATAAGCTGCCTGTGGTTACATTCAGCATCCCTTATTCCCTAGACTGGGAAAACTCAGTTGACCGTCAGTTCTGAAAAGGATACACCAGATAGAAAGGATCGTGAAGGAAGATCTTACGCTTTTCACTGTCTCAGGAGAACATTTTTCTTGTGCTTTCTGAATCTGAGGATGTCATAAAATCTGAATTCTAGAGAGTCATCATGAAGGTTCATTTGATGTCCTCTGCTGCTCAACTTCTTTGCATCTTCTCATCAGAATGGATCATAATTTATTCTTTTTCCTGGTTGTGGATAAATGATTTGGAAATCATGTATGCAAGCATGTCTTTCCTACTCAAAATGGTTCTATTCTCTGACCGTGATTTTCTTAAAAGAGACTCTTTTAAGATTTAATCTTCCATATTTCACTGCATGTCTCATGGTGGGGTTGGCATGTATAAGAGTCCTATGAGGATGATTCTCTCTACCACATCAGAGTTAGAGCCTGTGCCTGCCAAGCTTCCTGCATCACTCATTCTAAAACATTAGTAATGCCTAGGCCAGAATGGTACCCACTATTAGGTACTAGAATCTTGACTATCAAATGAAATTGTATTGAATGGGGAGCCTATAGGGAAAATAATATCTATCATACCCAAAAGGATTTAGTGCTAAAATTTATTTAATGCAGACTGCTATGTATCTCCATGGAATAAGAGACAACACCATGGACATGGGTCTGCTTGCTTTGGTCCTCATGAAATGTGGTTGAGAAGGAGGACATGATTCCTTTTATCTGAAGACCCTCATGACTCAGGAATGGAAACAGGGACTTGTTACATGGAGACCAAGGTTTAACTGAACTGGATTCAAAGGCTTGATATACTTAGAATCCAAAGGAAGTAGCACATTAAATGAGCCAAGCTTTGTTCCTAAAGGCTTACAGAACACGTGAGAAAATTTGCATGTTGAACAGGAAGCTGAGATTGCCCTGGTATCTTCTACTATAAGAATTTCAAGGTGTAGACAGACTTCTGTCCAAAAAGGACAAAACTTGGAAGCAGATAAGTCGACAGCCTAGCTCTGCCAAGACAGGGTAGGCAAGTCCTTCATAATTCCTGCTCTACAACCAATGTCTGTCAGAGAAATGGGGCCAAATGGCTGAAGATTGATGCTGTAATGTATGGAGAGAAAATGAGAACTGTCCAGGCAGCCACTGGTATGTCATTTTTTTTAGTTTTGGAAGCTGCAGGCCCTGCACTTCCTATATAATCAGATATATTTATCCCTCTCAGGTCTCTGAGGTGGTTGAAGAATAGATAGCTAGAGTCTCATAGTTAAATTTTGAGTTGTTTAGGAATCAAGAGGGTGTTCTGGATCTAAGAAGATATTTTTAAAATTATGAGGCAAGTTAGTATGAAAGCTGAGTTAGATATAGAACTTTAAACTCATGGAGATGGTTAGATAGTAGAATGTTAAAGTCAGGTGCCAAATACATATGGACTGGACATTGGGAATGTATGCTAAGCCATATAACTCTTATAATTGTGGCCTATTTAGTTCTGTTGTTTTGTATTGTATTTATAGTTATAAGAAAAAGAACCATTATTTGGACTGAAAGGGAGAGCTGTTGGGGGAAAAAATAAATACCTTAAACTAAAAAAAAAAAAAAAAAGAATTTCAAGGTTAAAGAGGAATCTTTGAAATGGCAATCATTTTTTATTTAAATGTAATAAATTCAAATCTACCTGGATGATATATAATCTATCGAATATGTGTTTGATGTTATGTTACAATAAACTATATACTGTTCTGAGAGTACTCCTAGGGTGATTACTTTCATAGTGAGTGGCGACTTTTATATTTGTGTTTTTATCCGTTCTCAAGAAGCACACTTTATTCACTTATAAAGACCTATAGCATCTCAGCCACAGTATCTTGCAGCTCACTGTATGTGGTTTTATAGGGTACTTTTGGACAAGTGACCATCCTAAGAAGTATACATCTTAAATAAAATAGACCTGCTTTTAAAATAGGCCTTTTCCAGAGGCTTGGTTCTAAGATTCTACCAGGGTGGAGGTCACACTCTGTAAATAAGTTAGGCCAACTAAGAAAAAAAAAAGTGTTTGGAAGGCCACTCAGGGTTAGATTTGGTGACAGCAGTGTGAGCATAATGACTTTTATCTTAGTTTATTAGCATGCTGGGGATAGAAAAATAACTGTATTTTCCCACCTAAATCTCTTTCTCAGTTCCCCACCATGAATGCACACTGCTTTATGTCATCTCACGTCTATCTCATGTACCACCTTTTAAAATGAAGGTCCTCATTTAAATTACTGTTGTAGTTCTTGGGACAGGCATTTCAGAACAACCACTGGGCTAGTGAGGGTCATTCAGGGCTTGTTCACTGCGCTGTGCTCTGTTCTGTGCCTATATCACCCAGAGGACTGGGAAGTCAGTCACAGAGCAGAAAAGCAGGCAGACAAGTTTCTGTCAGAAGAAGGACGTGGCCAGCAAGCACAGAGACTGACTGAGGGACGCTCAGAAAAGAAGCTAAACATAAGGATCGGAAGACAGAAAATGATCTGTGATCACAGAACAGCTAGACTGGCTGACTAGGAACAAGTTTCCAGGGGTCAAACACACAGGCATCATCTTTGGATGTGGTAGTCTTGTCCACCAAGGTAAAGGGGTGAGGAACTTGTTCCTTCTGAGACTGGAGTGTATCTGCGACAGTGCACTGTATGTCCTGAGTGAAATGTAACAGTCCCTTTCCCAACATGCAGGTGTTTATTACATTAAATACTAATTTAGTCACTCACCTTCGGGAGCTCTCACTCAAACTGTCTTCTCTGATTTCTTCATCTGTAAAATAATGGGTACACACTATTATCCACCTCATAAGTACCACTGAAGATCATGTGACTCTATAAAGTACTCTAGCCTACTTCTGTAAGGAGCGATTCCTGACATAGGAAGTTATTGCATTGTATCATGCTGGAACCAGGTACATGCTGTTAAATCCTAACTTGTGTAAAACTCTTTTTCCTTGCACCCACCACCAGTATCTGCTTCTATCTCTGTTACCTTGTTGATTCTTCTTCAGTCAATTTTTATATTAAACCAAATGGTTCACTTGTATGGCACACAAGAGCACCTGAGTATCATCTATGTCTTTTGCAACCTCATGAACTGACAAAGTGGATAGAAACTTCAGCAGTGAAAATCATGGTGATGATAAGAAAATGAATATTTTCTCCGTTGTTTTTGTGTGTCTTCTTTTCAAGAAAATTGTTCTTACTTTTGAATTTTGGGTAGAAGAAAATTTGACAGAACAGAACCCTTAATGGGAGTTTTATGTAGGAACCAATTTAGTGTACTGCTCATAAATTCACATCAATTTGCACACGGGATCTTTTCAAATGAATTCAAGAAACAAGTAAAAAATATGTCAGGGAAGCAAATGGGGAAAGAAGGAGAAGTGAACCATTTGCAGGAAGTATAGGATTCAACTTTGTGTCATCCATTGTAAAACTCATGTATTGTCTGGAATTCTTATGTTTTTGGTTGTGAGCCTAGCCTTTAATGGCTGAGCCATCTTTCCAGCCCCTGTCTGGAATTCTAATGCAAAAAAATTTGTATGTTTAAAAATGATTATTTATTTGTGTGAGTGTGTATGAATGCACACACATGTGAAAGTGGGCTGTGGCGGTCAAAGGACAACTTTTGTGGATCGGTTCTCTTCTTCCATTTTGCTTTGAAGCAGGGTCTCTCTTGTTTCTGATGGGCTGCATAGCCAATCTAGCTGCCCCCAAGAAACAGATGATTCTCCTTTGTTGCCTCTTACCTTCTGCTAAGAGTCTATAGATTACAAATGCACATAGCAATGTCTAGTTTTTTATATGGGGTCCAGGATTAAACTCAGGTGATCAGGATTTCATGCTTAGCACATTCATCCATTAAACCATCTCGCCAGTTCTTGACATAGGTTTTATTCTCAAGGAGCCTCCAGTCAGGTGACAAATGACACCCATGTAGGACTCTATGATCCAACATACACAGGGAATGTTAATTTATTTTCCCTCTGGAACAGATCAAAATGAGAAAATTATATGAAGGTTAGAAGCACAATTTTATAAACACCATGGGAGAGAGATAGAATTCAATGAGTCAAAGAAGAAGTGAGAACATGTAAGGGTAAACATCAGGCTCAGCTTTCTCTGGCTTTGTGGGCAGAGAAGTCTCAAGCAAAGGCTGTGATGTATGACTATTCAAGAAGTGTAGAAAGCATAGTGTGTAGTTTAGTTTGATAAATGGGAAGTGGTGAGAAGACATTGAAAAGCAGATCAGCTATTTGAATCAATCTTCATGAGGACAAAATAATTAAAATGGATCAGCAAATTTAAATCATGAATATGATTAATGTGAGTGTTGGACAATTTGGCAATGAGCTGCAAAATTAGAAATCTAGTGCAAGACACAGAATTCATAGGATTCATTATGGTGCCATTAGCACAGCCAGGTGGCCAAGAAAGAAGAGTTGGATTGACAGAAGGATGTGGAGTTTAACTAGGGACGTATTAAGTTGAAAGTGCTGGCAGGACATTAAATATCAGAACGCACATGAGCCTTTTAGTAGAGAGAAACTTCACACACAGCAGATGACTGAAGCCTTGGAATTCCTGCAGGAGAAAGGCTTTAGCTGCGGAGGATTAAGTCATTTGCTTGAGCATCTCACTTACAAAACAAGAGCACACAAGGAATGGACGGAGATAAGGTGAATGTCCTGATCTGTGGCCTGGGGTTAAAAAGGAAAGGCTGTGCAAGACCTTCACTGTCACCAACACGTGTGGATTCTGAGAAGAGATGCCAATTTTGGAGACTAAAATGAAATGTGTGACTTTTGGTGAGAGCAGAATAGGAGCAAGAATCAAAGGCATGCTGTAATAGATTAGAGAGGGAACGTGGAATGAGGCAATAGAGGCAACGGCCAGGGGACTTTTAAATCCTCAAGTGTGGTAGCAGGAAGAATGAGAAAGAACAATCTTAACTGTAAAATCCCCTTGAAGGTGAGCACCTTCACTTTGCAGTTTGAGGAAACAGTGGGTTTTAAGTAGCATTGTAAGAACTGGGCCACTTCAATGGGCCTGTAAATGGCAAGAAAGATTCCAGTGGATGACGGGAATGAACTAAAGAACAAGACTGGGAAGTGGAAGCTCTCCAAGCAAATGGGGAAACATGGCATCAGGGACATGATTGAATTGTCCCAGCTTTGTAAAACCTATTACATATCCAGATTGGTGTAGCCATTAGCATGATCTCCAAACACTTCAGAAACAGTTTTGAGGAGAATCCCAGGGGTGGTAAGTCTTCTTATGATGAAGTTTTGTGAGGTTGGCCTGTCTTTCTAAAGATTGATTACCTTATAACTCTGTTATAGTAGTCTTGGTAATATTAGAGAAATAGACCAAGTATGGTCTTTGTAAAACTTTCTCCTAAGAAAAACTCACATGCTCACAGTGACTTCAGAGAGGAGCGAGAGGGAATTCTCCTAACACCCTTTCTTACACATTAACAACAGGAACTGGGTACAAACGTTTCACTGGAGTGTGAAGTACAGAAAGATATTTCTGTTATTATCTAGGCTCTTCTAGGGTATATTTAATCACCAATGTCAGTGAAACATAGTAAAAGTTTCTGTATTTTCATGTGCAAGAAAGAATACACACACACATGCACATGCACACACACACACACACACACACACACACACACACACACGAGTTCGTCTTGGAAGTAAGATAGTATTCAAATGCTAAGAAATAATGTTATGGTTGTATTATTATCAGAATAGTTATGAAGAAAAAGGTATCTTTGCACTTCTTTTCATCAAACTGAAAAGTGGTACCTGTAAGTCTAAATTCCAGTTCAACAATGACAAAATTTTTTTTAAAAAGGCATCAAAGGACCAATGGAATAGCTCAGGGGGTAAAAGTGTTTGCTGTCTAGCCTATCAGCCTGAATTTGATCTCTAGAACCAACATGGTGGAAAGAAAGAACCACAGCCAGTTGTCCTCTGAATGAATTGTGATCTCTCTCTCTCTCTCTCTCTCTCTCTCTCTCTCTCTCTCTCTTTCTGTCTCATACACACACACATACACACCACTAAAAAAATAAGCATTTAAAAATATTATATGTTCACTGAATATATAAATACAACACCTGTTTTAAGATCTATTACTCAAAATTAGGTTTTAGATATTGCAGAAATATAATGCTGTAATACTAAATGCAAAGGCAATTGAAGATACACACTTAAAGTAGGAGCTGTGATTCACAAAATACATTAAAGTTGAGAATAAGGTTAAGAAAATGCACCACAGAGCCGTTATTGAAGAAGGTAAAATCTAAAGTGTGCCCTGGCAGGCTCTTGTTTTTATACACAAGGGAACTGAGGCCCATGGTACCAAAGAACCCATTTTTTCTTTCTTTTTTTAAATATTTATTTATTACTTCAGGTTACATCTCCATCACAGTGTCCTCTTTCCACCCCTCCTAGTCCTGCCCTCCCACCCCCTACCCCTTATCCCTTCCATCACACTCATCTGGAATGGAATATCCCTACATAACAGTCTCCCGCCCTAGTTCAGCAGTCATATGAGGACCAAGAGCCTCCTCATACACTGGGGGCCTACAAGGCAGCACCACTAGGACAAACTGTCTCATTGACAGGGAAAAAAGTCGATTTTCATGGTCCCTTTGGTGCATTGGTTGTAGTATAGTTATCCTGTACTATATGGCTAAAATCCGACTATAAGTGAATAGATGCCATGCACATCCTTCTGAGTCTGGGTTAGCTCACTCAGGATGAGCTTCTCTAGTTCCATCCATTTGACTGCAATTTGCATGATTTCGTTGTTTCTGATAGCTGAATAGTATTCCATTGTTTAGTTGTACCACAGTTTTTTTAATCCATTATTTGGTTGAGGGACATCTGAGTTGTTTCCAGTTTCTAGCTATTATAAATATGGCTTCTATGAACATAGATGAGGAAACTTATTTATGATTTGGCGAGTAATCATTTGCATGTATAGCCAGAAATGGTATGGCTGGGTTCCAAGGCAGAGCTATTCCAAGTTTTCTAAGACATCGCCATACTGACCTCCATAGTTGATGCACAAGCCTGTACTCCCACCAGGAATGGAGGAGAGTTCCCTTTTCTCCACACCCTCGCCAGCATGTGCTGTCATATGAGCTTTTGATCTTAGCCATTCTTACAGGTGTGAGATGAAATCTCAGAGTCATCTTGAGTTGCATTTCTCTGATGATTAAGTGTCTCTCGGCCATTAGGAATTCCTCCTTTGTGAATTATCTGTTTATCTCTTTTCCCCATTTTTTTTATTGGATTAAACAGCGTGGTACTGGTATAGAAACAGACCAGTGGATCAATGGAATCGAATTGAAGAATGAGAAATGAACCCACAAACCTATGGTCACTCAATTTTTGACTAAGAAGCCAAAACCGTACAATTGAAAAAGGACAGCATCTTCAACAAATGGTGCTGGTCCAACTGTATGTCCACATATACAAGAATGAAATTAGGCCCATACTCATCACCTTGTTCAAAACTTAAGTCCAAGTGGATCAAAGACTTTAACTTAAGGCCGGACACACTAAATCTACTAGAAGAGAAAGTGGGAAAAACCCTCAAACTCATAGACACAGGTGACAACTTCTTGAACAGAACACCAACAGCTCAGGATCTAAGACCAACAATCAATAAATGGGACCTCATGAAACTGAAAAGCTTCTGTAAGGCAAAAGACACTGTCATTGGAACAAAACAGCTGCCTAAAGATTGGGAAAAAATCTTCACCAACCCCACATCTGACAGAGGGCTAATATCCAAATTTTACAAAGAACTCAAGAAATTAAATGCCAAGAAACCAAAGAACCCAATTTAATGAATATTTACAGATGGAAAAAGTAAGCCCCCGTGATACAGAAGGCATTTTATTAAGCTATAGTAAATTTCATCCCTTTATATTCATTTCATAAAGAAAACTGTAAACTCAATTTGAATGGAGCTTATGTTCAACTATTTTACAGTCAAGAATTCAAAATATTTTTGAGTACACATGCTAATTTAAGCAGGTATTAAATGTGAAAATGATGATAGGTGGAAAGAAAACAATTACAAAATCATGTCAGTTTCATCACATTTTTAAAAAGTTAAGTGAAACCATGAATTTCTTCATTTGATTAATTTTACTAACATTTAACTACTTTTATGACCATTTATAGACTAAATTGTTGCAGGGGCTTTTATGATACATTTACAATTTTAAAAGGCTACATTTTTTGTCTCACAAAATGATCATGTTATGTGTAGAAATTGTGGGGAAAGGATAATTTTCTAAATGTTATACACTTTTGTTGTGGTTTTGCTCTTGTGACTGATAAAACTGTCTATCTTATGAGAAGATTACTTAATTTGAAAGTTATACAGGCATTCACCATTAACAATGAACTAAGACCTAGCATTGTTTAAAATACATTTTTCACAGTTAATATTTTATGGAAAGATAAACATTACACATTGGTAACTGAGTCCTATTAGCGAGCAAGTATTTTTTATATAAAATCTGGAATATGCAGATAAATTCAGAGATTTTTTTTATAGAAGGACTCGTTAGTAATAAAGATTTATTTTAGTTGAATAATAAAATTCCTAGGGGATAGTGGGGTAGCTGAGGTTGGAAAGATAATAGTTTCCAGGTCAGGTAGATGTATAGTAAGACCCTGCCTCTGAAAAAAATATAAATTTCAATCAAGTTTCATTTAAAAATATGTCCTGTTTCTTTTATATTGGAAGCCTTTATACATAATACATAATGGTTGTTTAAATAGTAGGTTTAGGTTTGTAGGGGCTTTTGCAGCATTTCTTCAGTTGGAGCTGTGGGTGTGATTTAAAGTTGATGCAGAATTGATGTATGTTCTAAAAGGATCTAGTGTTTGTGCAAATATTCCTTATGAGGGGAAGTTCTTACCACTCCCAATGCTCAATATTTCATAAGCTTCAAAGCTGCAGAATAAAGTACAGGATAGTTGCTGGGAGCTAGTATCCATCCAGCAATAAGCATGCTTACAATCAGTATAATGTGTGTAAAAATATCAATATTTAAAGTAAAATTGTGGTATTTTGCATGATTCACATACATTTTATTGTAACCTAAAGCTAGCCAGCTTGCTTTCTTTCTTTTGTTCTTTCTTTCTTTTTCTTTTCTTTTCTTTTCTTTCTACAAAATTGAAACTAAAGGAAAAACTCTTTGGAATCTATTCCAGGAGTATTTCAAAGTAAAAAATGATCCTGCAATCCAGATACAACTTAAGGAAGGAATGTGGAGACTGAGTACTTGGGAAAGATGTTGGGACCCAAGAATGGATTCCAGTGCTCCAGGACAGAGTGCTCCTGTCTCTTCCTACCTAGCCCAGGGCTTGGGACTCTGGCTGACAGGGAAGGATAAACCATCCTTTACCCTGGGCTTACTTCACTCTGTAGGGCAATTTCTTACCTCTCATCCTTTGCCTTCCTGTCTTTTGCATAGTGACCCTGCAGCTCCAATGAAGGGAACTTAAGCTTCCTGTTTGCTGTTGTAGAAGCTCCTGCCATCTCCATCTGCTTAGACTTACCTGTACCATGTTTCAGTTTGATGCAAATAATTGGGAAAACATCTTTTCATCGTATTGATTTGTTCTGATAATAGTATAATCATAACATTATTTTATAGCACTCAAATACAATTTCATTATAAATATGAAGCCTCATCTATATAATTTCTTTCATATGGAAATACAGAAACTTTTATTAAGTTTAATGGATGTTGGTGTTTAACTATATCCTAGAAGAGCCTGGACGATAGCAGAAATATCTTTCTGTACTTCTTAGGCCAGTAAAACACTTGTACCTGGTTCCTGTTGTTAATGTATAAGGGAGGTGTTAGGTGAATTTCTTCTCACTCCTCGTTGAATGTACTGTGAGAGTGTGAACTCTTTCTTAAGAAGAAGACTTACTTGGTTCATTTCTCTTATATTACCAAGACAATGATAAAGGAGTATAAGGTAATTTATCTTTGGAAAGACAGGACAACTTCACAAGACTGTGTCATAAGAAGACTTAGCACCCCTGGGATTTTCCTCATTTCTGAGATTGTGGACACACTTCTATCTGTCCATAAGCCCTGTCTGTACCCTCTCTGATCTCATATCTTCTTTTTCCTCCTCTGCCAATTCTCTTACAGAGATCCCTTTGTCAAGGCTTTCCTCTGTTTCCATTTATACCTCAACTTTCATGCTCTACATCTGGGGCCTTGGATAACTGCATGCCAGTTAATGCTAGTTGGTGGGATGTGTTTTCACTTTCTGATGTGGTCACACATCAAGGATGTGTTTTTCTTTGGGGCACCTGCCAACTCTTCTAATGATGGGAGCATAGAAGTCTAGATTGACCAGACATAAAATATTTTTTCTCACTGGAGTACCCAGATACTTTTATAATCAGCTGGGTGTTTGGTGAGATAGAGGAACAAAGTAGTTGCATCATCAAGAAAAAGCATATGGTCTATGAAAATTGAGCTGGGATTCGAACACAGATCATAAGTTAGTTACCTTCACATGCTGAGAGGCAGGCCAACTGGAGCTTTAAGTAATCTGCAAACCTTAGTCATTTATACATATTCCAACCAGGTCCTTCTCTTAGTATTTTTGTAGCTAGGTTGAGTTTACATACATAAAATAGGTTGAGTTTGCATACGTAAAGTTAGCATATTCTCTAATAATGCATGTATTTAAATATTTCATTTTTCTATAATCTAGAGAATAAAATACATTTAAAACAGGGAAGTAGGTAGGAGTCTTGTGGGAAAATTCAGGGAAAATGGCGGGGTAAATTTTTCTTTCACTTTCTGGTATCAAATCAAGAACAGACTTGCAGCAAAAGACAGGCAGCCCCTGGGATATCAACAAAATGTATCATTTTTCTCTCTGGGGAGGCACTGCTTTGCTCACCAACTGAGCCTCCAGGCCATGCTAGATATAACATTTATGAATTTGAAGTTTTATGGAAGCATTACTGGAATTGTTGTTTTCGAAATTGTGTTTTATATGTTCATCTTCTGCTACTGGCTTGTTTCATGAGTCATTCATAGTTCTTCACACTGGACTTCACACTGCTACTTTTTGCCAGGTTTCAAATTCTATGCCCTGCAAACTTTACTGAAGCCATTCTGAAGAAAGTCTGTAGACAGCTTCCCTGGGTTCTGATTCCCTTCTTTCTCTCATTTCAACTCTTAGAGACATTCTACTCTTCCCTGTGGTCAACGGCAGCATGCATATAAGTGAGGATGAAATTTACTTGTCTGACTCCCAAATTGCCTTTCATTGAGTTTCACATATCATGTTCTGCCACTGTGGAAGACATTGTGAGCTAAATATTCCACCTTGAATGAAATGTCACCATCATTCATCTCTCCTTTTAGATAGTGTTTTTTTTTTTTTTTTTTTTGGCAGGGTTGATTCTCAGAAGGTTTCAAGGGATTTTTGAAAATAGATTAGAGATTTCTCCACATCTGATAAATTCTCACACATCTCTCACACTACACTTCCTTTCCAATTACTTTTAAAGCAATTTCTAAAAACCTAGCCTAGTAGCACCTGCCTGTAATGTCAGCTCTTGAGATGCTGAGGCAGGTGAGTCATGAGTCAAAGACAAGGTAACCATGATCTCGATAGCATGAAAATGCCTCAAACAACATCAAAAACAATTTCTTACTATTTACCACTTTGCTTCTCTTCTGTCTCTTGGTATCTTGGTGCCTAGTTTCTTTGTGTTCTATATCTAATGTGTTTGCCACTCTCAAATCACTGCCCAGAGGGCTTTTGATTGAGTCATTCCTGTGGTTTGTTTTCCCTCTTCATCATCCTTGCCAAGTTTCTCATTACATAATAAACCAGGACTAAGGACCCTAGTCTCTGTAGTCACCTCTCTTTACATCCTTTATGCTTCTAGTTTGGTGCTTTTAGACAGATGGTTACTGTCTCAGTCTGTCTTTTTCTCTGGGTATATTTCATGTCAGATGAAACTCCCCTTGTTTTTTGTCAGAAAGCTTTCAAACTCTGTCTTTCTCTCTTGGAGATACCCTTGCTTGGCTAACGACTCTCAAACCTCTGAAAAGACTGCCTCTGGATATATCATCTAGGTGTTGCTATCCATACATTTATTTCAATTTTAAACTTGCAGAGGGTTATCATTGCCCTGGTCAGATCCTGCTTGTATGCATGGATCATTTTGATGATTTCATTTCAGCAAGCTCTCCACTAGAAACAAATGATCTTTGTAATTAACACTTAAGATTTATTTCCTGATAAAATTCAGTGAGTGATATTTATAATTTTTTCATGACAGTCTTTACCAGTCACCTTCCCTTGTGTGCCTACAATACATGTTCTCATGGGTGGTCCTGACCTTGGCAACCAGTTTTAAAATCACTAAGTATGGCAACAGGAGTGGTGTATCCAGGTGGTTTTTCTGAATTATGCCTTCTTAATTTGTGTATCTGAGAACTTGCAAGTAGTTCACTTTGTTTTGTTTTCCTGAGTAAACTTGGTCATCTTTCTATTATTACTATGCATCTAGTACTTGGGAAACCTGGAACAACAAATCAACATGTAGACCCTATATATCAGTTTCCAATTGCTCCTGAAACAAGTTACCTCAAACTTAAATACTTACAGCAATGTGCATTTGTTACTGAATTTCCCTGGAGGTCAGAAGTCCGAATTGGGTCTCATGAAGATAAAACTTAGGTGTAGGCAAAGTTTCACTCATCTGAGATCTCTTAGGAAGAGGGGGCGCATTCATCACCTCTCCTTTATTCTGGTTCCCCTGGTAGTTGCATTCTTTGGTTCATAACCCAACATCACTGATCTTCCTGCTGGCTATTAAATGTTCTTGGTCCTGAACCCCTATTTCCTTTTTTATAAAAACCACTATGATTACATTGGGTCTACCATGAATATTATCACTATCCCATGATTCCTGACTTAGTCATATCTCTGAAGGTCATTGTCATGTAGAAAAACATATCCACAGGTTCCATATATGAGAACATGGATAGGGGTACTTATTCTAACTATGTTACTCTATGTAATTATTAATCTGAGCATGTATATATTTTCACATACTGAATTGAGAATAGGTATGTTCACATTCAAATGAAAGAAAAAAACATACGTGGTATTCTTGCTTCAGTGAGGCTCAGTGTCTTGGGTTGGCCTTGAACTTCAAATCCTCCTTTGTCAGCTGAACTCAGGGTCCTCCTGTCTCAGCCTCTTGCATGCTCTAGTAACAGGTATGCTACATAAAACCTGGACAGAAACTTTTTTAAGCTCAAATGAAGTAAGTACTAAATGGCTAGTGAGTTGTTATTTTAAAAACTTTATGGAGGATATTTATCCAATCTTCTTAAAGCATCATGCTGACTATGCATAAAAGCACGGTTACTGACTATTGTGTGTTGACTATAGAATTAAAATGAGCAAAACCTTTAAGAAGCGTTACCTTTAATTTTGTATCAATATACAAAGATCAATATCAATGTGGCCAAATATAATCTTAATTTTGTATCAATATACAAAGATCAGTACCGATGT
>CAJQZJ010032473.1:16233230-16261413 GCA_907164525.1 Lophiomys imhausi
AGTTTTTTCAACTCTTGGAGGTTTGTAAAACCAGGTTGAACAGCTGTCACCTTTAATTTATTTACAGTGTTTTAAACCTGTTACCTGCTTTTTAATGCCAAACCATGGAAATAGCCTATACCTCTACAAAAAAAAAACCAAACAAACAAACTTTTAAGCTGCTATCAAGTTTGTGTAATCTCTGTAGCCACCTTCAGTCTAACATTCTAATCTGAAATTAAGGCCATTTTCTTTTCATGCCAGTAAGGTCAATTATAGTTTGAAAATTTTGTATTGTATTTTATTATATTGTGTTGATATTTTGTTAGAAATTGCTTTGAATCTGTGTATTGCTTTTAGTAGAATGGTCATTTTTATTATGTTGTTCCTACCTATTCATGAGCATGGGAGATCTTTCCATCCTCTGATATCTTCTCCAATTTCTTTCTTCAAGGGCTTGAAGTTCTTGTCGTACAGGTCTTTCACTTGCTTGATTAGAGTTAGGCGAACAGTCTTCCATTGCTGGTGGGAGTGCAAACTTGTCCAACCACTATGGCAATCAGTCTGGCTGTATGTTAGAAAACTTTGAATAGATCTACCTCAAGTTCCAGATATACTACTCCTGGTATTATATCCAAAAGATTCCCCACAAAATCACCAGGACATCTCCTCAACTATGTTCATAGAAACTTTATTTGTAATAGCTAGAAATTGGAAACAACTCATATGTCATTCAACTGGAAGAAAGTATTAAAAAAACTGTGGTACATTTATACAATGGAATACTACTTAGCTATCAGAAACAAACAAAAAAAAACATGAAATTTGATCCCAAATGGATAGAACTAGAAAAGCTCATCCTGAGTGACCTAACCTAGACCCATAAATATGCACATGGCATCTATTCACTTGTAACTGGATTTTAACCATATAGTTCAGGTTAAATATCCATCCCATAATCACCAGACCCAAAGGAGCAGAAACATGGACTTTGTTACCTGTTAGTGCAACACTTTACCCTAGTGGAGCTGCCATGTTGGGCCCCAGAGCAAGAGGAAGCCCTTAGCCCTCATGTGACTGATGAACTGAGGGGGCTGATATGTGAGGAACCCCACATTGGAGGAGTAGGATAAGTGGAAGAAGGGGTAGAGTGTGGGAAGGTGGGACTTGAAGCATTGGATAGTGGGGGCTGTGATGGAGATATAACTTTAATTAATAAGTAAATGTAAAAAAGAAAGATCAAATGTACATTTTTAAAAAGAAAGGTTTCTTTACTTTACATCCTATATTAATTCAATGTATGTTTCCTGGGTGCATTCTGTGTGTGCTAAATGACAAGAACTATGGCAGGCACTTTGTTCTTAGCTTGCACATAGCTAAGATTCTGCTGTACAAATTTATTGAGTCTGCATATACAATATGTGTCAAGAAGAGAGAAAGCTGTTTGATTAAACTACAAAAGTACACGTAGAAAGCAAGTAGCATGTGAGCTAACAATGAGATTAGTAAGTGTACATACATCTTCAGTAAGCAGAGGACAATATGAAGGGGAAATATGATAAATAAAAGTATGTACAAAGTGAGAAGATGTATGAAAACAAATATCTGGAGTCTATGTGAAGGAAGGTTTCTCTAAGATGTAGTGGCAAAGAGGGAATGTGAAGATTGTGGTTGAGCAGATCATAGAGAATATCAAGTATAGTCAGAGGGACTGCACTCTTGTGTATGTAGGTAGGAAGGTCATTAGTGATGTTTCTACAGTAACTTGATGTCAGAGTTCCTGTATTTTGAAGATTCAAGTGAGGTTTATTGTGTTAATGCAGGCCTGATTTGGGGGATGAATGAAGAGGAAATACTAACGGATTCTATGAGATGACAGTGGGCAACATCAAACATAAGCAACCATAGTCAATTCCAAGATCAGATAGAAAAGTGTGCCCTTCTATTATATCACAAAATGAGAGAGAAATATCTACCCTACAGGTAGTAAGTTGACCATAAATACTTATCTGGGAAGTAGCAGAAATGACCAAAGTGGGACTTGGGACAGATTCAGGGCTGAAGGGCAAATTAGGGAGTTATGCAGAGAAATGAGAATCAGAGAGCAGTAGCAGGAGATTGGTGTATGAATGCTTAAAGAAGAAGAGAGCATAATCTTACTTTTTAACACCCATATATAATGACCTCCTTAGCTTTTAGGTATCACAATTTTGAATGACACTCTCTGCATGAGAAGCTGTCAACAAAGGGTGTTTTGTCACATATATGGGAGGAGGTGTGTACCCCCGGCATTCTAGGGTTGATATCATGAACACCTTTAAACACCTTGTTTTGCACTAGCAGCCTTCCATGGCTGAGAATGGTGCGCTCTAGTGTGAACATGCCAGATGAAGTCCCTTCAATACTGTGTTTGATCTGACACACATCATCTCCCAAATGTGTCCATGTTCTATAACTGAAAAGTAGAAATCATTTTAAAACCCAATAAGATTTCCTAAGATACTTTCTAACTCTTCCCTTCCATTTTGTGCATGAAAAAAAAATCTTCTCTCACATTTTTCTATAAAAGAAAAGCCATAGATCTTGATAAGAATGACACATTTTAAAAAAAATCACAAAGGAACAAAGCCCTCATCTTTTTCATATAATTCTAGCTTAACACATATTATGTACAGTAAAAACCATTGGAATTCAAGTAGGAGTGAGCTTACACTTGGCTGTCTCTGTAGAGGTGTCCACAGACCAGATGTACATGAAAAATAGTGAACATATGCCCATGCATGAGCACCTCGTCCCTGTAAGCCTCCTTAGCAACAGCAGCATTGGTCCACCTTGGCAACGATCTGACTATATATCATTGTGCAATTCCTACTCTCTCTCACTTGAAAATGAGGTTTTATTTTGTGATGTTTTCTAAGAGATGCTTCATTAATTTTGATTAAATCGGAACCATTATACAAATAAGGAGTCAAAATATTGATGAGCCTTCCTACAAGCCCCTCAACTTCTCTGAATGACAGCAGTTCTGTCCAGAGTTCAAAAGATGAGATTCTGGACAGAATGGTCCAGAATCTCATTTCAGATATACTTGCTATTGGACATAGCATCCCTTTCTCAGTTTCTTTGTCTGCAAAATGAGGTGCTATGTGCCCATCTCAGAGTTGCCATGGGGCCTTTATGGAGTAAACACTTGGTGCATAGAAACCATGTGGTGATTATTTTTAGCTTCCATATTTATGGTATGAACTACGATTTACAAGCTAGTTGAAAAAATGAAGGATGGGATCTGGAACATAGTAAACAGTCAACAAGATTTTCCTGTCTCCTCCTATCCTTCAAAGCTTAGAAATCATATGTGTTTTTGAAAGATTTAGTTTTATTATTTCTAATTATATACAGGTGTGTCCATATCTGTTTATTGAAGTTATTAATAGAAATTAAATATTCACTTAATTTGCTAGATAATAGAATTGGATTATTGTTTTTGTATGGTTGTTTCCTAATTTTATGGGAATTAATTTTAATTATGAAGTGGTAGCTATTTTAAAATCACTGCATATTTTAGCATTCATATAGAAAAATTTAAATATTTACAGAAAAGTAGAAAATATATTGTGATATATTTTGGAACAGAGTAACCGCACTGCAGTTTTAAATAATGATATATCTACATTTATCAACATCAATAAATATCAAACCAAAGGTGAAATAACAAATGAAGCACTAAATAATATGCAAAACTATAATGTTTGTACAAATATTATAAAATACATTATACAACACCATAAATGGATTGTGAATTCCAGTTGTATCCAATGAGGAATGTATAGGAATAGTCTAGGGAAGAGGGATTAAAAAAAACTTTAACTTTATCTAAAGTCTTGTAGTTCTTTTAGAAAACAAAATTAGCACACAAAAAGCAAAATGACAAAAAAGGAACATTGAATTTGGAACATGAGGTTGGTGTGTTTGCTATATTACACTTTGTATTTATTAAGCTCCTGAAAAAGGAAAGTATTTTGTTAAATGGGCTCCAAGGGAAAAAAGAATTTAGCAGACTGAATAGCACCCTAAAATTAGAGTGATTTGACAAGACCTGTAGGGCTCATTGAATTCTTATTGTAATTCCTCAAAGAACTACAGTATTGAATAATGTGGACATTCATTTGACTCTGAAGTATGTGCCTACATAGGAGAAATATTTTTTTTGTTTGCTGTGAAACATTCAACAGAGTACCTTGGAAAATGCTTACATGCTCAAGGTATGTCTGTAATTTGAGCACCCCTAAATGGAGAAGGCCCAGCTTTAGTCAGGTGCTTTGCATAACAGTTTTGCACTACATAGATACATACTAGTAAGATCTAGGCACAAAACATCCTGCCTAAGTCACTCAAATAAACTCTATAATTAGCCCACTATTGTCAGATCCTTCTGGTCTTCCTACTTATGTGTGGAAAAAGAATTATTATGCCACTTGGAAGAAAATAATGTAAGAGTCCAGTCTTGTCTTAATATCCATAAATGATCCCTATTAACACATGTCAATAACAGTATTCTAAAATTGCTTTTATTTAGCTCTAAAATGGAATACAAAAAAAAAAAACTAGCCAAGAAGGATTTTCCTTTGATTCCAAGTTCCTTTTACTTTATATGATTTTTCCATCCATTCTTGTCCCCTACACACCCCTGTCTGAGTAAGTTTAGTTGTCTAGTCTGGGGTCTGTGGCACACGCTGTACATTTTAAGTCACCGCCATATTTAATCAACATCTACTCCAAATGTGTGACATTCCAAAACTCAACAATGTGTTTAAGTGGTAATTCTTTCTTTTTTTCATTACCAGCAAGGTCGTAGAGCCATTTTCATGATAAAGCTCTGCCAGTCCAGGAGCATGGAAACCTTTCCATCATCTAGTGTCTATGATTTCCTTTCACTGCTTGAGTTTTCATTGTAGAAATCATCATTCCTTTCTTTGGTGATGCTAAATCCTAGATACTGTACTTTTATTTTAGATGCTATTACAAATGAAATTTTTTTTTTGCTAATTTCTTCCATGTAAGTTCATTGTTAATATATTTAAAGGTTACTGATATTTTAAAAACATGATTTTCTGTCCTGCAACTTTACTGAGTTTATTGAATCTACGAATTTTCTAGTAAACTATATAGGGTCTTTTAAGTACAAAAGCATATCACTTATGAACATAAATAGCTTGATATCTTCCTTTTCTATATTTATCCTTTTTATGTCTTTCCATTGTCTAATTGCTACAAATAAGACTTGCATACTGCTTTTGAATAAGGGAGGTAAGAAACAGCATTCTTGTCTAATTCCTGATTTTAGGGGAAATACCCTGTTTGTCCCCTTTTTGGAATGATGTTTGCTGTAGGTTTGTTGTACACACAGTGTTTTCTTCTAACAGGTTAAACATATATAGAAATTAATAATATGCATTATATATAATCATTTCTTTTTCATCTGTAACCATAGTAGGTATATCCTAGATAAATCTGTTAGCAGTCAATTGATGACACATAGATAAAGAGTAGATAATAAATAGGTAGATAAGAAATGGACAAATGATAGATGATGATAAATATTTGATTGATGGAGGGGACAATACACACACACACACACACACACACACATACACACACACACACACACACACACACACACACACACACACACACACATATATAGATATGGTCTCTTCCCTATGTAGCCTAGAGGTAGCGTGGAAATTTTGACTTATTCTTTCTACACTTCCATGTTATAATCCAAGTAATTAAATGTTTTGTCAATACTGGTTGAGACTTGAGACCATTTTTCTCTTTCAATTTATTAATAGATCACCTTCAGAAATTCAAGAAGCAAATTTGACCAAAATTTTATAATTGTTATGCCACAAAATAAGAACAACTCTTTTGACTTTGTGTTGTAGCAGTGACAATTTGTAATAGAACACTGAGTGAATTATTATCATGAATTAAATTGGTGGAGTGTGTTTTCATTGAGAATTATGTTACGTTTCAAACATGTAGTATACTGCATGTAGTTCATACTTAATATTTGCAACAACTATATTAATTAGACACAATTATATAGATTATAGCACTGGCTCACAGTGCAGTTAAACAATTTGGCCAATAACACCTGAGAGTATCAGTGTCCATTCTCAAATTCACAGGACAAACCCTTCAACTGTAATGCTGTGTTTGGAGTCAGAGTGGGATTTGCTCACAAGAGAGAAATGTTAAGCATTGAAGATTTAAGTGAGATACTTCTTAGAGATGCCCATCATTAGAAATGATAGGATCTGAAATTAAAATTATATATCAGACAAGTGTGAGAAATATTTAAATCCCAATCATGCCTTGATCGTTTGCCTTCTTGTCTTACTACAACCATGTCTATGATAGACTGTCTTCCCAATTCCCTGGTCAGTGGATTCACTGATAATTTTAAATCATCATGGATGGGAGAATTTATGCCATAGAAAGTGGTAAATGTTGTGTGAATCAGTGTTTGTTTATTTTTCTAGGGATATGATTATCAAACATTTACCAGCACAGCACACTGGTACCCACTAACCAGTGTTAGAGGAAGCATACAAAGCTGGCACCATAGATGCTCATCTTTATGAGCATACTAAGATATTTTATAGTATCCAGCTGCTGGCAATATCTTAGATAACTTGACTGTACCTGATAATCTGTTTAGTTTCTAAGGGAGCACTGAGACTTTGAGGATACAGAGAAGGGTTCTTTAAGATTTACTTTTAGCTGTTAGTGTGTGTTTGTGTGTGTGTGTGTGTGTGTGTGTGTGTGTGTGTGTGTGTGTGTGAGAGAGAGAGAGAGAGAGAAAGAGAGAGAGAGAGAGATAAATGTATGGCTTCCCACAGAGTCCAGAAGAAAGCTTTAAATCCCTCAAATTTTAAATACAGACAGGTGTGAGGTACTAGCCACGGATTCTGTGCATCAAGCTCAGGGCCTCTGCAAGCAGCAGGTACTCTTAACCACTGAGCCATCTTTCCAGCCCAGGTTTTGTCTTTTGCAATGCTGTGTTTCTGTTCCCTATTTTGCCTCTGTTTTTTATGAAACATTGTAATCTGTAGCTAATAATAAATAACAAATTCATCTGGAAGTAAGGTTTCATTTTGGCATTCTTTTTATAAATATTGTATAGTGCATTCCCTAAAAGTCTGCTAGAATATGGAAATGAATAATAATATTTCATTTGCATTTTCTTTGCCATATCATTTCTGTCTGTAACTATGATACCTACATCTTATCAATCTTGGTAAAAGTAAATATAAAGCCTGGGAAGATGGCTCAGATGTTAAAGTGCTTGCTTGGTAAGCATGAAGAATGGAGTTCAGATCCTCATAACTCATATAAATCTACATATGTTTAGCAACCCATATGTAACTCTAGTCTCCAAAGTTAGAGATGGATGACCTCCCTGAGCAAGCTGGTTAGTGAGACTAACCCTATTGGCAAGCTCTGAATTTAACTGAGAGATTCTGCTTCAAAGAATAAAATGGAATTATGATCGGGAAGATCCTGAACACCAACCTTAGAGCTTTACATACATGTCTACATGGTGTTCATCCACTGAAAACATAGACATTATCTTACCCACAAGAGATACTCATGGGTTTGCATGTAGCATACACAGGAAATACACAAAAGACCTAAAAATAAACATCAGAAGTCATTATATCTGCTCTTTTTTTACATCTGTAGTGCATAATACTATTTGAATTTATGCAATTAATGTGACTAAATAGAAAATTTGTTATGTATATATATATATATAAGTATATATGTGTGTGTGTGTTAAAGTTAATTGACTAAGTTATCTACCAAGTTATTTAACTGCTCTTTGATAATTTTTTCAGATAATACTCTTCACCACTATCTCACTTATTAGATAATCACCATCTAATATTTCTCCTTTCCTTTCTAAACTGTTAATGATTAATTCCCCTGCATTTTCTGTAATGTGCTAGAAAGTTCTCATCAAAATACTTTACAAATTGATCTCTGCTTCCATAAAAATATTATAAACAATGGTGTTAAGCTATTGTTACTGAGTTTTGTTGATTTTGTGTTAGTCACAGAGAATATGATAAGGAATATTTGTGAAGAATTACTGAGTCTCATTTACCCACTTTCTTTGTACCCAGTACATGAACAGCATACCTGAATAACAATAGCTTAGCACCTCTGCTTATAAATTACACTGCTTTTGTTTTCATCAATCATTTTATAAGCCTTGTATTATACAACCTAGAAGAAATGCCAGAATTTAAAAAGTGTGTATACCAGAAACTTGTGAGAAAATTTAAGTTCACATTACTCTACCTAGCTTCATTCTTTTTGTAAAGGCTGTTATGCATTGTGTCTGTTTGGGAGCCTGTTGGAATATGGAAATGCATGAGAAATTTCATATTTCTCTTCTCATCTGGGATTGGAAACATATCTTAGTTCATCATTTACATTTGAAAGAGTCTATATACTTAAAAGGATTTTTTCTTAGGCTAATTTGAATTATTCTATGGCCTTTCAAGAGCAAGTACCTTGAGGTGTTTGTCACGAATATTCAAAGAAGGTCAAGGCTGTTAGAGTAAAGATATCCAGATTAACTGAACTGCAGAGAGGTTAGGCCATAGTCTTAAAGTAAGCAGGACAGAGACCAAGTTTTAGAAGGATGGCTTAGCATCCTAGGACTGAGTTTACTATACCATACTGAGTATAGGACATTCCAGATAAGAAAAAAAAAAATGTACACTACATTTGAAGAACTGAATTCTACTATGGATGGATATTACTAGCCTTTTCATGGAAGCTCTGACTTTCTAGCTTCCTGCGGGTCATAAAGGTCTCCCACATTATGCAATCACAACATAAACATCTAGGTCTTTGTAGATGTCAGGTGTTTTTCAAATCCAGGATCCATCTTTGAAAGGAAGCCTGATCTGGCCTCAGATGACTTTGGTCTTTTATGCTACATTCCCTCTTAGCCTGGAGACTATGCACATTTCCTGGGGTAAATGTAGAAGTGGTGGTGTGCTTGCCCTGATGAGCCTCCTCAGCAGGAATAATAGTGATAAATGCACTTTTCATACTAAGGCCTTCTTGTTAGTTCTCCTGTGAGGTCTCCATCCTGCCCTAGTAGACTAAAAATCCAAAGTCTATGTGATTCCCAAAGCTACTCCAGTGCACATGGCTAGTAGTAAAGATGGCTAAAAAATGGGTTCCTGTCTGCACTGTGTGTGGGGCAGGAGTCCATATGCCTTTACCTAACCTCAAACTTGAAAGCACTCATTCTGCCTATATGTCAAAGGACTTAGATTCTTCAAAGACAGAAAAAGAAAGGGAGAAAGAGACAGAGACACAGAGACAGACAGGCAGGCAGGCAGGCAGGCAGGCAGACAGGTAACAGACAGACAGACAGAAAGACAGACAAAGAGATAATTGATAACACAGGGATTTTATGCCCACTCTCCATGCCAGGAAGATTCCATGTGGTTATAAGCTGTGAGGGCTAGTGAACTGTTGGAGTTTCTGAAGGCATGGTGGAACTCACTTGCTTCATTTGTGCAATCAGCCAATCTGTATTAAATTAGGGAAGAAATTGATTATATTCATGATAAACTTGGAGAATTAAAATATGGCTGTTCGTTTTCAAAGAAGTTTTCTCCTACAGCAGATGGGAACAAATAGAGAGACTCACAGTCAAACATTATGCTGAAAGTAAAAGGCCAACTTGGAACACTCAGCCTCAAATGGGAAGTCTCCATCACATCCTTCCCCTCAGGGCTCGGGGAAGCTTACAGAAGGGGCAGAAATGGTGTAAGAGCCAGAAGGGATGGAAGACACTATGAAAACAAGGCCCTCTAAAGCATCAAAGCTTATGAGAACTCACAGAGACTGACGCAGCAATCACAGGGCCTGCATGTGTCTACAATATATATGTATGTCATCTGCATATATGTTATAACTTCCAGCTTAGTGTTTATGGGATTCTTGAGAATAGGAAAGAGTGGGTCTATGATTCTTGTGTCTTGCCTTGGGCTCTTTTCCTTCTTTTTGCTTTGTCCAATTGATATATTTGTACTGTACTGTACTGTATTGTATTGTATTGTATATTACTATCTCTTAGAAATATCTCCTGTATGTTTTCTAATGAGAGACAGAAAGGGAGTAGATCTAGATTGGAGGGGAAGAAGGAGGATCTTGAAGGAGTAGAGTGAAAGAGAAACAGTAATAAGTATATATTATGTGAGGAAAATGAATTTTCAATAAAATGAAAAAAGAATATGACTGTCAACTACATACTTCCTATTCATGCAGGATCGTGTTGCCAGAATGGTATATGTTTTGGAACAGAGAGGAGTGCTTTCAGCTTGCACAGCACCTTTAGGGATGGAAGAATAGATGAATAGGTAATGGGGTGAGAATTTTGATCATCCAGATGGCTTTAGGGTCTATGGTGTAAAGTAGGATGGCACTAAGAGGAGTCTGGATGGGCCTGATTTGTGTAGGAGTTCCCTGTAGATAAGTCATGGATCCACCAAACACCCTCCCCTAGTATGTAATGTCTGACTAATATGCAATCAACTTCATTGTATCTAAAACTTAGAATTAATCTGGCACTTCCCCACCCATTACCATTTTTTATTCCTCTTACCTGATCTTTAACAAAGCATTAATGGAGATTCTTCGATGCTCATCCTTTACTTGGAGTAGAAATAGAGGGTGCCGTCAGGAGCTGACATATCTCAATATCAAAAAAATCTTAAGTTAAGAAATCTTGGCATGCCAAATTCTACAGATCTCTTGAGGTTTTTGAAGACCACCTATCTATCTCCATATATTTGGATAAGCAAATGTTTCTTGTCTCTCAACAACTTGATTTCCAGTTAACTTAGAAAACGTCTGTGATAAACTATGCTAGTACCTAACCAAATGACATATTTGAATGACTATTAGATTGCATCTCTTAATTATCCTAAACAGTTGTCTGTCATTTCTTAGTTTTGGAACCTGCTGGCTCTGTACTTCCTGTATAATCAGATACATTTATCCTTCTAAGGTCTCTGATGGATTGAAGACTAGATAGTTATAGTCTCACAATTAAATTTTAAGTTGTTTAGGAATTAAAAGGATGTTCTAGGTGTAAGAAGATGTTTTTAAGTTGGTAATGCAAGTTAGGATGGAAAATGAGTTAGGTATAGAACTTTAAACTCATGGAGATAGATAGATAATAGAATATTAATATCAGTTGCCAAATATGTATGGACTTGATATTGGAAAAGTATGTTATACCTTATAATTTTAATTGTGACCTAATTATTTTAAAAAAAGAATTATGAGTTCTGGGAGAAGAGGGAGAGGGTGGGAGGGTGGGGTCAGGAGGGGTGGAGGGAGGGGACAGTGATGGAGATGTAACTTGAAGTAATAAATAAACATTTAAAAAATAAATAAAAAGGAAAAAAAAGAAAGCATTAACGATCTTAAAGATAATCACTATTTTGATGCACTTTTTGTAACTATTTTAAGTAAATCAAGGTGTATCATAGGAAAATAAAAGAACATACATTGACTGACAACCCCCTAAAGTGTTTTTGTTCATATTAGTGAAAGAAACTTTTTCTTCCAGATATTATTTCTATTCCAGATGCAAAAGTGATTTAACATACTTTTCCCTCTGCTGAGATGGCAAAACATTTTCTTTATTACAAGTACATTTACTCTGATCATGCTGAGCATCTTACATGTTGATTAGATTTTTTTTTATATTGTACTTCCAATATCTGGGTCAGGTAAATGCTAGCAGCTACTATTTTTCCTTGAAAATGGGTCATGTTTTTCTGGGTTCCTGTCAAAAAGTTTGAATTATATACTGAAATGTTGTGAGACTTGTTTCTATTATATTGCTTAAAATGGTGTTGTGTTTTGACAGTAATGGGTAATTAACTTTATTACCATCAAGCTGCATGTAACTACTTTTATACTTCTTGGCAACTGAAATCACCATTTACTTTGGTTTTATTTTCTTGCTCATTGTTTTTGTTTATTTCCATCAATAAACTATAAGTATATTAAAATACAGGCCACAATGTGGTATTTTGATATATGTCTACTCTAGAAAAAGAATATAAATTCAACACTGACTAACATTTTCGACTCCTCACATATAGTTTTTGTAGTAAGAACATTTGAAATTCCATGTCTTATTGTCATTATACATGCATACATGCATGCATGCATATACACACATATATGCGATATATACACATATGTGTGTGTGTATATATATATATATATATATATGTAACCATAACCTATACACTTGACCTCAAACTCATTCATTGTGATACTCAACAAAGACCAGCAAGGTTACTATTATAACTTCACCTATTGAGTTGCAGTTTCCACCTAGTCTGAAAGAAACTTCTGAACCTGATTGAATTCAATATTATTAGTTTCCTCATGATGTCATCATGGATGTTCTCTCTCCCCTATTCTATCACAGATAAACCTTTTAACCATCTGTTTGGGCCTTTACTCTGTTTAGGACATTGTAAGGCATGCTTCTAGATGTATAGGTGCATTTTTGTGTTTATTCTTCCACATCAACAATTTTTGAAATTTACAGAATTGCTGTTCACAATAGGAAAAACTTAAATGGCCAACAAATTACAAATGAATAATCAGTATATTGTATATGTCCAGTGAAATATCCATAAAAAGAATGAAATTTTGTCTTTGGCTGTAACATAGGGAGGTCTGGGGACCCCTATGCTATGTGAGGTAAGCCAGGTACATAAAGACAAGTTCTGCATGATCCTACCCATGTGGAGTTTTAAAAATTTGATTACCAGAAGCTAGGTAAATGACTGAGGGTGGGTGCTGTAATAAATGGTTACTTAGTTGCAGTTAAATAGGAAGAATAGCAAATTCACTTGTACTAGTGTGCAATACACTAAATATAGATAAGAACAGTTTTCTATGCTTATTAAATATCTAATACATGCGTGTTGACATGATTCATGAGAGATGAGAATAAAACATTTTCTGATAGAGAAATATCAGTTCTGAGAAAAAAAAAACACTTGGAAGTCGATGTGACATGGACATTTTTTAAACTCCAACTTACTGGCAGTTAATCTGTGGAAATGATTGCCAGAAGAGAGAGAAACACTTTTCTCTCATTAAGTCCATTGTCAGGTGACCCTGCCCATCCTCAGTTCCCCCATCTTTATTCAATAGCTGGAGAGCATCCCCATTCCCTGTAGGGCTTAGCAGCCAAAGTGGTAACAGGAAAATTGATGCTCACGCACTGGGCTCATTTGGGCAAGCAGACAACTTGTAACTCAGTTATCATGACTCTCATTTTCCAGAAGAGGGACCTGATACTCAGAAACATTATGTAGTTTATCCACCATCACAGTGACAGATGTGGTGAGACTGGGTTATAGCACACATCCATCCAGCTCTTCAAGTTACATTTTGTACCTGCTACATGACAGTATGCTGTTGAGAGGGATGAGCTCATCTAGCAGGAACGAACCCTCCAAGCCTCTCAGGAAACTTCCACATTATAGATGTGGGAAAGCTGCACAGGCAAGAGAGGGCTGGAGAAGCGTCGTTCTCTCTGATTGGCTCGTTTTTCTTTGTTCTCTCTCTTTACACTCATCACACTTGGTAAATATATGAGTCATCCGAAAATGTGCACTTCGCTTTAGATTATTCTCTCCTTGATATGATCTATAACAAACATTCTTCAGTGACTGCAGGCAGCATATAAATAGCAGAATTTCAAGAAAATAAACCTTTGTAACCCAAGCTGCATGCTAATCTATGCTTTCTGTTCATCTATATTTATGTTATGAGTACAGTAAAAAAAAATGAAGAAACCAACCTTACTTATGAGTTAGTTATCCTTTTAAAATTGCATTTAAGCAAAACTGTCACAATGAACAAAAAATGAATAACATAATTTTGAAAATAAATTAATTTATACATGAATCACATTCATAGACATGGCATCTCTAACCTTCTCCTAAATTACATGAAGGTTGAGACATTTCATGGCCACTGGTGCAGCTAAATATAAGCAGATTATTCTGTGCCTGCTCCTTGTGCTTTTCCTGAGTGACACAACAATTAAGGAAACAAGTTTCCTTTGTAAATTACAGCTCCATGCAGCTTTGAGTAAGCAAAAGTGTACATTAGAAATATTTTTAGCTTGACACAAAACTTTCTAAAGGCTCCTAATTAAGCATTTAAGACCAAGAAACTATAATTGTAGATGCCAAAGAAACTGGGAAATCAGACCTTTGGTGGGATCAATCTTAAACTAAAAGTATTGTGTGGAAAGTCTCATGAAAAATAAAAAAGACTTTATTATGTCTCAGGAACTTCATAGGCAGAAGGATACTTCTAATAGTCTGCACATGATGAGAAATTCAGGTGTGCAGTTCATATGCAGAAAGTAAATACAGAGAATAGGTACTGTGTGCAAAGGAAAAGATTGGCTGCATGTTCTGTTCACTTGAGGCTAGGAAGGAAGTCCCCAGAGTCTTGTCCTAAGGAACAGCAAGAATATTCCATATCCTCAGGTCAGATGTGGATTCTCACCATGCAATTCACATATTAGAAATTCCAGTAGGAGTCTCATTTTAAAACTGTCTTTTAATACTGTAGCTGGCTTTTAATACTGCTTAATGTCATGTGTCACATTTGTAATATAAATGTAACATAAAGATAAGGTGACATTATGCCAAATAGCCCTACTTAGCTCTTTGCCAATTGCTGTTATATGAAGCAAATATGCTTTCTATGGTTAAGATATAAATGGCTTTCTTTTCAAAGCATTCGCTGATTTAGTGAAGATGTTCAGGGCAAGCATCATAAACGAATTTTAATGAATAATCACTGAGCTTCTGTTGTCATAACAAGTCACGTTTTGATCACTGGAACAATTACTAAGAGAAATCTGTGAAAATGGAAAGAAGATTTTATATTCATGCAATTTTGCCTCCTCAAATTGAAATGGTATTCCTTCACTATCACTATCTACCTTATTTAATTTTTTTTATATGATGGCCAGTTATTTTAATTTTTTTTAGCTGTGGGCACCAGTAGTGAGTGCATTTACTCACCAAATCTTGCAGTGCTAACACTAAACCAGTTCTGTTGAGCTAAGGGCACTGAGGGGACCTGTTATGGACAACACCATACAAAATATAGTAAATTAGATTTCTGCCCAGTCATTGTGACTGTAGCCCTCCAGATGACATCAACACTATGTTAAAAGTTTGGTAACTGTACTTAGGAAGTTTTGTCTGTGTGTTTGTTTTTGTTATCATTTCTGAGACAGGACTTCTTTATGTAGCCGAGAATGATCTTGTGAATCTGTTGTCCAGGATAGCCTCAAAATTGGGCAATCTTCTGCCTCAGCCTCCTGACTGTTTAGATTACAGGGATGAGCCTCCATGCTGGGCTCTTTTTAATTTTTTTTAACATTTATTTATTTATTTTTAATTTTTATTTGTGTGTATTCACTTATCACATGGAGATTAATGGACAACTTTCTTTCTCCATCATGTGTGTTGCAGGAATTGAAGTCAGGTTTTCAGTCTTGGCTGCAAGCATCTCTATCCACTGTGTGATCTTGCCAGCATGTGATAAGAATTATTATTAAAGTAGCAAAAGAGGAAACTACTGGGATGTGGTACATGCACACAGAATGTGGTGGGAAAGCACTGAGACTCTCCATCAAGCACTAAGTTACACTACACACTAGTCTCATGTACACGCAGTTTCGGAGCAGGCCAGTAGGGGACATTCTCACTGAGCCTGGATGTCACCACTATTTTTACGACAGTTCTGGGGCTACTCTTGAGAATTAGTTTTAGAACCATTTTATCAACCACATTCATATATTACACCTAGTCCCCTGACTTTAAAGTCCTACTATAGTTTTGAAAACAGCAACGTTAAAGAGGATTGCCCACAGTTGATTATCTCCCTTCTTCCTTCAATTTGTCTCTACAATACATTTGGCAATTACAATATTAAAATCCACCCTCAAAGTCTAGAAGTGAGTTAACGGTTTAAATTCAGATGGTTCTGCTAACATTCACTTTGAATAATCTCAAAAAAGATATTGGGTAATGAAGGTGTTAGAGTTTGTATTCATAGTCCACTAAACAGATAAATGGGTTGCTCTGAAAAACCCAAAATAGGCCCTACTCTTTTACAGTTTATTTAGGAAAATGTTTGGCATGCTCCATATTCTGTGCCAAGAAAAAACAAAGGGAACAGAGAGGTGAGAGGTGATAAGGGGTGTGGCTACCGGGCTTATTACAAATGTAATAAGATGAAGTCTGTCGGAAATGACTCCTTGTTTTCCTAGAGTCCTTAGTGTCTGTGGTGATGAGAAAAAGATGGTCTGTAGCAATTCTTTGGAGAGGAAGAAGAAGGAATTTATTTGCGAATTATCCTTAAGCAAACTTAAAAACCAAAGCTCTGGTCTTCACCCTGTCTGTTTCCTCTTCCAAATAACTGATGGCCCAAACTTTCACTATTCCCAAGGAATTAGCTTCTTGTTCTATGCTTACTTTCTGGAAATTGCCAACTAAAGGCACCATGACGTTCTGCTTATGGACAACCATTAATATCTGAACCCTACAAAGAAAATTTAAACGAATGAAGATGCAGCCTTACTTTGACTCAGAACAAAGCTTACTTCCTCTGCGTTACCTTTCATTCACCAGAAAGAGGAATGAAAGCCTTGCAGAGGACCTAAGAAAAGGCAACACTAAGCCAGACCTGCAACTTGGAAAGGGGGTCATGACTTTCCTTAGAGGAGGGACCAAATACCAAAAACTTATGCCTATTGCTGGAAGGACATCCCCAGGCTGTAAATATCTTAATAGAACCTTGGATTCTGAAATTATAAGTCCATCCAGAAAAGCCAGGACAAACAAGTTTGCAATGAAAATTCTCCATTTCCACAGGAAATATATTAGTCAAATCCATGTCCCAGAGGAGGAAAGGATACTAGAGCTGTGATATTTGCTGAGGCCATGAAAGGCCAGCTGTGATTTACTAATGCAGTGTCTTCATAATAAACTCTCAGGTCAGCCTTTTAATATTGATACAGTCTACTACTGATAGGGATAAATGTCTGTAGACACTGGCATTGACTATCTCTGTTTCATTGTTAACAAATATATTTAATTAACTAGATTAAAATTAGAGATTTTTGTACAATTTTGAATAAGGACAGAGAATTCTGATCTGGTTTTGTATGTTAAATATTCTTTAACCTTAAATATTACCTAACCCAAGAGGAATATTACTAGTAAACATCATTCCAGCCTTCAGACATTTGATAGAAGTTAAACATGACTGTCTAATTATGCTTTGCTCTAAAACAACCAAATGAAAAAAAAAGAAAGAAAGAAAGAAAATATTTAGGTCTAGGCCAGTTTAACTAACCACATATACAACAGAACTTGGATTTTAAACTGCTACACGTAAGTGTTCCTAAAGTGATCATGCATAATTTCAATAAGTAGAGATCAACCCAAGCATTGATCAATGTTATTAAAGTTCAGGAGAAACTGAAGACACGTATTTCAAATCTTGTGAAGGAAATTATTCTTAAGCAGATGTGAATATACAAGCGAGTCATGAGAACATGTCATAAGATTTCATGTTAGGATACAAAAAACTGATTGTACGGCAAGGCTCTGCACACCCATCATACAAACTGCAAAGAGTGTGGACAAGGTGTGAGGACTGGGAGGCCCAAGCAAGTAAGAACTTGGTGCAATTGTGCTTTTTCTTATGTATTCTTCTGTGTGTGGAGGAAGATGGGTACTCTTCAAATCTTTTAATATATTCCCAGACCATATTTTCACTCCCTACTCAGGAACCCACCCCCTTTACTACATGGAGGATTTATTTCTAGTGAAACACAAATGACCGACCCCTACATCAATTTCTCACAATGTACATCAAACGTTGAGAAATAAATCTTCAATACTCTAAAATCCAAAAGGATCTTTCCAATCAACACTATTCTTTTTTAATATTTTTATTTATTCTTTGAAAAATTCATACAATATATTTTGGTCATATTATTTTCCCACTCCAGCTCCTCCCAGATCCTCCCCACTTCCCCGCTCACCCAACTTCATCCTTTCTTTAAAATGACAACCAAACCAGCAGAACCCCACATATGCACGTATGCATGCACACATACACACACAAATAAACAAGCAAAAGCAGAGTCCCATGTGTGTTGTTCACCTACTTCTGAGTATGGGACCTGCCCTGGTGTGTGGTTGATATACCTAGTGACACTCACTTGGGGAAAACTGATTTTTCTCTTTTCCAGCAGTTATCAATTGTTTGGGGTGGGAAGTTATGCCCACTTCCCCTGATTTTGTCTGGTTTGAACCCGTGCAGTCCCTGTACATGCTGTCATAGTCTCTGAGTTCATATGTCCATGAGACTCATTGTATCTGGAAGATGCTTGGAGTTGTCCACCACCTCTGGCTCTTAAAATCTTTCTTCCGTCTCTTCCACATAGTTACCCCAGTCTTGAAGGAAGGGGTGTGATAATGACATTCCACGAAAGGGTGAACACTCTTTATAGAAAGATTGCTCTACATACTGACTGTGATTTTTTTTAGTGATATCATATATGCTCATACCATTCTTGCAAGTTTCATCAATTATGATTTTTAACGTAAGAGATTTTATGATCTCAGTTTTTAATCCAAGAAAGAAAGTATTTATTTAGAAATCTGTGTGATTTTTTTTTAAAGAGGTTTGTTGTTGGGTGAGGAACATAAGACTGAGGTACTAGTAGAACAGCCAATCTGAGCCAGGAGAGCTCTTGTCCAGCCCAAATGAAATGAGTCAATGTCTGGCTTTTGCTTGGAAATAGAGTAGTTTACATTTCAGGCATGCCTTGCTAAGTTGAAACGAACTATCTTAGCATGTGTTCACAGTTGCTCCAGGTGCTCACTATGCATGAGAGAGACAGACCTGTAGGATTTTAGCTCAGACTCTGACTCAGGTCCATTTAATACTGTTTATTGAGTGCCTACTATGTGCACCACAGAATCATTCTGTCCCATTCATTTTGAGTCCTACCAAACACCTCTCTGTATGACTCTTGCCCTCAATTCTCTTGTGGGAATAATAATTTTTCACACTTATCTAGTTCCTGGAGATTCTGTGAAAGTTGACAGTGAATGTTCGCAAAGTATGTGAAATTCTCAGATAGATGTATTATATAAACATAAAAGAATGTTGCCTTTCCAAGCTGCAGGAGGAAGCCTAGTGCTTTGTTAACAAACTGTGTTTTCCTGGCTGGTGCTATTGGCCTGAGGCAGTATTATTCTGGGATGGCTGGTACTTCTCTTATGAATATATGCACTGACTCATGGCCCAGTGGAAGATAAGGATATGAAAATTAAATTATATTTTGCTCAAGTATGGAATAAGGTCTCCTAATCCCTTTCAGTCCTTATGAATGGAAGACTGTGAATCTTTGTGATACATTGTTCATTACAGAAAAAATAGTAAGGAATATTACTTTCTGCCTAACAGATACTTTTTGTACTCGGGAAAAATCATGCAAAAGATATTCAAAACCCCAAGTGATTGACTGCTTAGAAGCTACCTCATAAATAATTTAAGGGGATAATTTCTGAAGTCCGACTGAATTCCAAAACAATTTAGCAAGCCATCACATTAAGACAATGTATTATCAGGTTAAGGATGTCATTGTTAGAGGCTTTTCAAAGTGTAGTTCATTAGAAAGCAAATCAATGGAAAGTTTAGTGGGCACATAGATTATCCTGATGAAAATCTCTGTCATCAAACTTGTCAACATACATCTGAAACTATTAGTTCAATGGCACTTTCTGTAAAGTGCAATTTTGTGCCTTTCATAATGTGTGACAACAGTTAGCCCTATTATCTGGCACCTTGGCAGTCAAGAATGGAGCTCATCCCCACTGTTAATCTGGAACCAAGTTAACAAAATATAGATGGACTTGATTGAAATTCTACCAGCTTATCTTTGAGCCTTTCCATAAATCGGGGTTTGGCTTTCAACACTGTAGGAACATAGTAATACTTCAAGCGGCTGTTCTTATTAACAAGTAAGACCATAATTACCTCTATAAATTTATATTTTATATTTGTCTGAAAATAATTGAGATAGATTTCTAGGAGATGCTTTTACTAGTATGTAGATTAATTAGATTAATTCCAGTGTATTTCACCATATTAGATAGATCGATATAGGTAGATGGATCATATAAATATAGGTACACAAAGATGGAATTATTTCACTACATGTACATCTACATAAATTAGTGGAAAATAAACTATTCTCCTGTTTCTTATTTTCTTCTAAAAAAACTATTAAATATCAAGCTGTGCTCTTCTAATAAAGTTAAAATTAAATATTAATATTGAAATTTAAAAGACAGCAAACAATAATTAAAGAATGCATAAGTATGATCTATTTCATATATGTATATATATATAAACATAAAAGTTGACATATTTCAATTTTATGCTAGATATGGCTCCAACCAGCCTATCAGAGCCAAATGTTGAATTTTTAGGTTTGTGGCTCAATTGTTAATTATATACATTTTAAAAGTATGTACTACATGAAATCAGTTAAATAAACAACAAAACAATATAATCAAAACCCTCCCATTTCTAATATTTGTTGTACTTATTCTTAAAGTTATATATTATGCCCACATTGTGGGGATATTAAAGGACCCTGAACTCTCTTTGCAGCTTCACATTAGGAATATCCTACTGTGGGCTCAGTATCAGGCATGGAGGGTGTATTTGCACCAAAGAATTCAACATCTTTCAAAAAGGATTGTATTTCTTCTCAAGATCTGATTATTAAACATTTACCAGGACACCATTTTTTTTACTCTAACAGAATTATTGTGTAGATATATAATTCTGTTTAATTCTTATGTCCATTTACTCTTCTCCTTCTGACAAACTTTAGTCAAAGTGAGAAGAGAAAAATATTTTATAGTCTAATCAATTCTTCATCAGTCTACATCCTATATAAAGTGCTTTGAATCACTATACAAAGACCAATACCGATGTAATCCAATACAATCTTATTTTTGCACAATAAACAATGGTCAATACCACTTTAGCCAAATATACTACTAATTTTGTATCAATATACAAAGGTATAAGGGCATATTTAATAATCTGCCCCTTCTTCTTGGACCTTCCTGTGCTATGTCTATATCTCATTTTTCTCAAGCCTATCCACTCCTACATAGGAGAGGAAGAAGGATACAGAAAAGGAAAAGTAGGAAGTCCCTGGGGCTAACCTCCAAAACCCATTAAACAGGACCATTTATCAGCTTGTAATCTCTTCCCCTAAATATCAGAGTTTTCAGTTATCCTTCAAATAACCAAAAAGAAGGGCGGAGAAACACCCTCCCCACCCTCTGGGCATGGGACGTTGCTCTCTTAAAGTGACTTCCTGCTGATTTGGGTCATAGTAGACCTGTTTGGGGCCCGAACCCAAATGGAAAAAATGGTTAAAAATGTTAGTACAATCCTTTTATGTTCAGTCCTTCTGTTCTCAGCTGTTTAGATGACCTAAGGAGTTTGTAGGCAGAAGTTGATCTTGCAGGCTTCACTGAGGTTCCGGCCGGGGCATTGTGTAGAGCTGAACCGTCCCAGTGACATTGGATTGCCGTGGTTGCAGGCCCCCGATGGAGACAGCTATTGAGGAAGTCTGCCAGGCTGAATCAGCTGGGTCACTCGTCCTCCTTGGTGCCTGATTCTGCTCTCTGCTGAGGTTTCTGCTGTCCAGCCATCCCCGGGCTCCCCTAATGGACGCTTTGATTCTCCTGGAATGATAAGAACAGAGCCCTGCCGCAATCCCACCCCTGGGACAATTACTCTCTTTTTTTTTTTTTGGGGGGGGGGGCTAGGTAGTACTTCTCCTGAAGCAAATTTGGCCTTCCGACAACATACAAAGCGTTATCTTTCAATCCGGGTTAAAGAAGAAATCATTCTGTCACCTTGGAGCTAAACCAGCTCCAGTGTATATATTTTGAGATCCCAAAGGACAATCTGCCTGCATCGAGAAGGCCTTTTGTAAGTAGCCTCCAAACCTAGGTCCCTCCAAATCCCATGTGTGTGTCTCTGAACTCTAATCATTGGGATCAGAGACCTGTGGTTCCCATCTGAAGGGATCAAAGATGCATTCCACCACTCCTGGATCGAAGTCTTTCTCTATTTAGAGTTTGCCCTGCATCAGGCTGACCCTGAACTCCGGGATCTGCCCGTTTCTGTCTCCAGTGTGCTGGGAGCTGGGACCAAGGGTGTACTCTTCTTGAATGGTGGGACCAAGAGTATGCACCCTCACCACCCCGCTCCGTATGACTCCAGAATACATAAGACCACCAACTCTATGGTGCTCCTCCCGTCTCCTCTGAAGTCAAAGGCATGGGCCAACACCACAATTCTCTTGTATTTTACCTTAGCTCCACGTCTTCTCGACACCTGGAGGTCTGCAAAACCAGGCCAAATGGCTGTATCCTCTATTCCATTCACAGTGTTTCAGCCCTGCCCCCTGCCTTTTTTTTTTCTTTTTAGTTAATAAATTTATTTGTTTGTTGCTTCAGGTTACATCCTTATCCTATTGTCCTCTTTTCCCGCTTCCCAGCCCCACCCTCCCATGCTCTACCCCCTGACCCTTCCGTCTTGTTCCTCTGGGGTGGAGTGTCCCTGCCTAACAGTCTCTCACCACAGATCAGGAGTCATATGAGGGCCAAGAGCCTTTTCATTCACCGGGGACCTACGAGGCAGTACTGCCAGTGAAAGGTGTCTCCTTGCTACTGGGGGAATACTAAAAAAAGACCAACAAACACACAAACCCACAAAAACAAAGAATATCAACAAAAAAAAAGAGAGGAAAAAGAGAAGGGAAAAGGAAAAAGAAAAAAAGGAGAAGGAAAAAGAAAAAGATAAAAATTAAGATTATAGTTGGCCACAATGGTATTGACCCTTGTATATGGACGTAATATTAAGATTGTATTGGGCTACATAGGCATTGATCTTTGTATATTGATACATAATTAAGAGTATATTTAACCACAATTGAATAGATCTTTGTATATTGATACAAAAGTAAAGATAACGCTTCCTAATGGTATCATACCTAGAGATACTTAAAAATAAAATGTGAAGCTCTGGCCTCTTGATACCAACCGTCTAAAACTGTCTAGGATAGTTAAGTAAAACAAACTCCTAGTCATGCAAACATGTCACTTTGTTAGCTACTATGACAGTCTATCACAGATATTCTCTAAACTACCCAGTAATCAAGTTGCTAAGAGACAAGCAACATTTGCTTATCTAAATACAAGAGATGGATAGGGCATCTTCAAAAACCTCAAGAGATCTGCAGAATATGGCATTCAAAGATGTTATCTTAAATTAAGATTTTCTTTTTTTATATATCGAGACATATCAACTCCTAACAGCACCCCCTATTCTACTCCAAGTAGAAGATAAACATCGAAGAATCTCCAGTGTGAGATGGTTGGATTAGTGGCAAGCCTATCTCTTGGCATGAAAAAAACCCCTTGCTCCAACTGCAGACAGACTGCTGTCCAAAAAGGACAAAACTTGGTAGCAGGGAAGCCGACAGCCTAACTCTGCCAAGACAGGGTAGGTAAGTCCTTCATAATCCCTACTCTACGACAAATGTCTGTCAGAGAAACAGGACCCAAGGGCTGAAGACTGATGCAGGAATGTATGGAGAGTAAATGGGAACTGTCCAGGCAGCCACTGGTATGTCATTTCTTAGTTTTGGAAGCTGCAGGCCCTGCACTTCCTATATAAGCAGATATATTTATCCCTCTCAGGTCTCTGAGGTGGTTGAAGAATAGACAGCTAGAGTCTCATAGTTAAATTTTGAGTTGTTTAGGAATCAAGAGGGTGTTATAGATCTAAGAAGATACTCGTAAAAGTGTGTTGCAAGTTAGTATGAATGTTGAGTCAGATATAGACCTTTAAACTCATGGAGATGGTTAGATAGTAGAATGTTAAAGTCAGGGGCCAAATATGTATAAACTGAACATTGGGAAGGTATACTGGGCCATTTAACTCTCATAAATGTGGCATCTTTATATCTGTTGTTTTGTATAGTATTTACTGTTATAAGAGAAGGAACCATCTGTTGGACTGAAAGGGGAAACTTCTGGGGGGAAGAGGGTGGAAGGGCGGGATAGGGAGGGGTTTGTGACTGAGATGTAACTTGAAGAAAAAAAATAAAGTATTTATTAAAAAAATAAATTAAAAAAATAAAATAAAGTGCTTTGAGAATTTTTAATTCTAATTTGTTCATGTTTTCCTTTTTACATGTGTTTTTGTGATAGTTAGTGTAGGGGATATTAATATGTAATTATTGTATGTACCCACAGGGTGAGAGAAACATTTAAGCAGAGTATGTTCCAAACAAAACAGGGTCCTTGGAAATTCCCTCTCCTACACTTTCTTTTATTTGTGGACTTTGAGCTCCTCTAAAATCACGCCTTTATAAATTAGTAGTCAAGCATGCTTTCTTCAGTAATGTTAGGGGGTACTGGGGAAAAGTATAGGAATGTAAATATATTATTTCACTAATATCCAGTTGCATTAGCTTTTCCAATTAGGATTACATGTGAAATGCTTAAATGTATCATTTACACAGATAGCTCTAAAATGATTTAAACATAGAATTATATAGGCTAGCAAATGGTTTGGGAATTGCATAGCTTTAATTAATGGAAAAATAACTTTTAACATTCACTTGTACAAAAAATATCTTTATTACTGTTCAATTCTGCCACAGTTGTTTTCCACCATCAAAACAGACTGTAAGAAATCTATCAGTGCAAGAGGAAGTTCTTAGCCCTCATGAGACTGATGAAATGAGGGGGCTAATATGTGGGGGCACCCCACACCGGAGTAGTAGGATAAGTGGTAAAGGAGATAGAGGGAGTATGAGGTGGGAGGGTAGAACTGGGAGGGGTGGAGAGAGGGGGCTGTGATCAAGATGAAACTTGAATTAATAAATGTTAAAAAAGAATTTATTCATTCTTAAAAGAGACTAAGGATGAGTACCATTTAAAAGATCCTTTTATTATATTTGTACTTTTAAGGTGGTTATATTCTCTTTTTTAAAGTAAAAACATGAAGTGGGTCATACTAAATGTTTGCTAAGTAGTAGCAATATGGAGTAGTCTCTCCTGCTCTCCTTCTGTCTCTTATTCTCTCCCTCCTGTTCCCCTTCCATCTACAGATGCTCATGCACATGTGCATACACATACACACACACACCCCATGCACGCGCACACACCCACACACACACATATCATATAATACTACATGAATGATTAGAGCAGAAGGATTAATTTCATCATAGCATTTGAGCAATGTCATTTATGGGTTCTGAATTTTCCTATTATAATTATATGGCCTTGTGAAGGAAAAGATAATTATCATTTTCAGTGTCCCTGGCCTCACTGAGCAAATGGCTCTTGATATTGACATTTTGTGCCAAAGATAATCATATTCTCCCTCATTCAGAGGAACAAGAAGTGCTATAAAGTACTTACTCATCAATGGCCATTGTTTCATGTCAATTATCAGACATTTTGAAAGAGAAATAGCACTAAACCTTACCCAGAACAGAGTTGTTACATTCTCACTAAGCCTTCCCAGATTATCAAATTAAGTTCACACATTTAAAAGAAAGTTAAGAAATAATGCCACTGAACACCAAAGTATTATTTTTTATAAGTTCTATCATTTTAAGTGGGATTAATTAAAACTATTTTAAATGTTAACCTTTATTTTTATTGATGATGAAAATTCTGGTTAAATTTAACCTGATCTGTTAAAACATCCACCAGTCAATTACTGTAAGTAAATTATTTTAATAAACCTGAGTTAGAGAGAGAATTTATTAAAATAGTAATAGAAATGCAAAATTAAAATAGAAAAGCACAGAAAGTCTGTGCTTCTGTCTGAGTTGGTCGTACACATAATGCACACAAATATACCTAAGCCAATGTCATTATGTTTTAATCGTATACAACATTGTCCATTATGTTTGCAGACAAGTCTTGAATACAAACATTTTATTTAATTTGGTAAAATAATTTCTGGTATTCTGACAAGATACCAAGAAAATGGTGTTCACATGGCTTGATGTCATTTGGAAAGGCACTTGATGAGATTTTCGCTAATGTTAGACTTGGGGGAGAAAGAATTATAATGAAAACCAAGGGTTTGGAAGTGAGCAGCTTATGAGTCAGAACCATATTAAGTGACAGAAATAATGAGTGCTACCAGCTGAGACATAAAATCCACCATGCCGATTTTACCCTCTGGTACAGATGAGATTTCAAATTAGATTTTAGCTAACAGCCCATTTTCTGAAAAATCTTAAATAAAAATGTTGCTTCAAATTTGTCAGCACAGGCAGTTACTCACAATATCTATAAATTCCACATCCTTGAATTCAACCAACCACAGATAGAGGCTAAAACAATGTGTCCATGAAGCATGGATGTGTGTGTGTGTGTGTGTGTGTGTGTGTGTGTGTGTGTGTGTGTGTCTTTTATAATGTATTTGGGCAGTCTACTTAATCCAGAGATGGGATATTTGTAGGTTATATGCAAACATGTCATTTTCTGTAAGAGACCTGGTAGTCTGCAGGCTTGGGTATTCATTGGTAAAGGGGGTCCTGGAACCATCCCCCACTGATTTCAAGCAAAGACCAATAAATAATTATTTTACCCTCAACTACTGTTACAGAAATATCTGTAAACTAAGAAACCTGATTCGGTAGTATTCCTTCCTTCCTAACTCATCTCTCACTTTAGACAGACTGACTTTACAAAGATTTGTCTTAGAAGTCCTTTTTTGGTAATATGTATTTATTTTGTGTGTATGAGAATTTTGCCTTCAGGTATGTCTGTGCAACACTTGCATGCCCATGTTTCCCATGGAAGTCAGAACAGTGCATTGGATTCCATAGAACTGGAACTTCACATGGTTATAAACCATTGTTTTGTGTGCTGAGAACTAAATACAGGTCCTCTAGAAGACCAAATAGTGCTCTTAACTTATGAGCCATCTCTCCAGTCCCTCATAGAAGTTTTTACATAAATGTGGCACACTATAGACAGCCCTCATTTTGTGTGGTTACAATATTCACAATCTCAATTGCTAATCAGTTAAATTAGAAGAGGCCCTAAAGTGTGGGTTCAAATTCTTGTTGCCACAATATATTAGCTTAATATATTAGCTATGACTAATTATATAAAGTGTAGGTTATCTCAAGGCCTTTGCTAGCTAGTTCTTAAGTTCACTGACTATAATGTAGACAATAAATTGGCATTGGCTGTTCTATTACCAACATTCTTTGGCTAATTACCTTACTTCTTTTATAGTTAATAGAGATGCTGATCCATTATTCAGTTCACATTTAGACAGCAAGGAGTATAGTTGTAATATCTCCTCGTCTCCCAGTGGTAAATCATATAATACTATAAAACTAGATACTCTAGTGAGGGGCTTCCAAAGGAATATGAAAGAGGAAGTCAGTTCACACCTCCAACTGCAGGAGCCTCCCTGGTATCCAATCACTGGTATGTTGAAGCAAACTGACCTCTCTGTGACCCCATTTCTGCTTCTGGGAAAATTAGCTCCAACTTCATAGAGTCACTCAGGCATTGTTTGAGGAATAAAAATCACAACATAGCTTATTGCTGTTCATTTTTTGTAAGGTTTTAAAAACCAAATTCATATCAGAAGAAATAAAGACTGACTTGTCCAACCAAAGTGAAAATGTTGAAAATAAGCAAAAAGTAATAGTATTGGAAATGAAATTTGAATGAAACCTAAGTGGACTTATGGAGAAAAATAGCTGGCATCAGGAGTGATCACATGGCTATTAACAGATGCTAGGAAATTAGAATGATGAACCCGGTGAGAGAGCCCATTGGCACATATGAGGAAAGAGCCCTGTTGAACAGGATAATCTTTCTGTCCTCTCTCTCTCTCTCTCTCTCTCTCTCTCTCTCTCTCTCTCTCTCTC